>JXCR01145513.1:162024-190497 GCA_002079205.1 Phalaenopsis hybrid cultivar | reverse complement strand
AAAGAAAATTTGCTCTCCACACTCTAGGCAGCAAAACCCCCATAAATTCAGCCTCTGAAATTTCATAGAAAGCTCCAATTTTGGATTGAAAATCCAGGGCAAATGTTGGGTTTGACATAAAACTCTCCAAAACACCAACTTCGCTCTTCCTAAGGCTTCCTCAAGCTCTAAGAAGAAGTTCCCAATCAAAATTGGCCCTCACGCACTCCAACCCATTGCTAGTTGAAACCATCAGACCTCCAAATTGAGCTAAAGAGGAGCTTCGCAAGGACATAATATCGATCCAGACAAGCTCGATTGAGGCCTCACCTCTCGAGACCAGGTATGGGCTTCTAATCCTAATTTCGTGCTCGATTTTAACACATTATGAAGAGAACGATCAATCCATAGGCATCTAATTGCATGGATTGAATCGTCTCATCGAGATGATGCTTTAGAAACAAATTTCACCTAAATCCGTTGAGAAACGAGCGAGATCTTTGCATTCAAAGGTGGATGGCTCTCGGTTATTCGTCCCATAGGGACGATGAACCGATGTCGTTCAATTACGTGTATCGGAAATAAACGGCTCTGATTTGGTCGAACTAGTTATCTGTCCATATGAAACGGGTTAAACAACTGGCCACATGGCTGCCCGCGTGTAAAACGTATCGAATGAAACCCCGCCATGTGGAGTTCGACAGATTCGAGGATCGCGCTGGCGCTTGCGTGGATTAATAGGAAAATATGGTTTAATTAAATCAGAAAATACACAAAACATTTGAAAAATCATACAGTGACAAGGAAAAATCACTAACATATAATAAAAATACCATTGGATTCAGAAAAATGAAGAGAAAATTATAGAAGTGATGAAGCTCTCAATTACTTAGCCTAAGCAGGGTGCACACAAAAATAAACGATATCAATGTGCATGATTTTTATTTTCAATACAATTGTGATAATAAAAATCATTCCATCATTTTTTTCTTGCTATCGTTGTTGTCATGTATACGTTCATATGTGCTTATCCTTGAACTCTTGACCTTGTAATTAGAGATGAAGCTCTCAGCTATTTAGCCTAAGAAGGCTGCACATAAAAATAAACGGTTACTATGTGCATAATTTTTTATTTTCAATGCAATTGTGATAATGCAAATCATTCTATCTTTTTTTTTGTTTTCCCTTATTTTATGAAACTTTTCGAGTAATACCTAATGATGATATCTTAAACTGATAAATTATATTTAATTTTTAATTAATTAAATACTTTCTGGAGTAATTTAATTATTAAAAAGTATTTATAAACCAAAAAATTATGAAATTTTCAGGGATCAATCCTTACACCCTTGGAAACAGTCTATGATTTTTCCAAGGTCAAAAAAAATCCCTAGAGCCAAATTTATCAATTTTCACCAAATTTTGTAATTATTTTAAAAAAATAATTAGAAAATGGAAATTAAATAGGAAATTGGCTAAAAAAATTTAGGGTGATAAATTTAAACCTTAAAATGACAATTTTTAGCCTTTGAAAATTTTAAAATGACATTTTTTACCTCTTAGGGTTAAAATTGTAAATTTTTAAATTTACAAATAATCCCTAAAATTAGCCCTCATGTAGGGTGGACTAAACCCAAGTTTTAACCCAAATAAACCCACATCAAACTTTCAAGGTTTAATTAATCCTTGGGTCCAAACCATATGAACCCAAATTAGACCTAATTAATCTGATTAAACTTTACTTACATTAGGTTTAATTAACCATAAACCCCCAATTAGGTCTATCCATAACTAGACCTAATTGGTCTAATTAAACCTCACCTTAGGTTTAATTAACCCTTAAACCCTAATTAGGCCTAACCTTAATTAGACCTAATTAATCTAACTAAACCTTACTTCAATTTGGTTTAATTAACCTTAAACCTTAATTAGGTATAACCCAAATTAGACCTAACTAATATAATTAAAAATTACCTACACTGTTTAATTAACCACAAACCTTAATTAGACTTAGTTAATCCAATTAATCCTTATTTACATTAGGTTTAATTAATCATAAACTAAAATTAGGTCTAACCATAATTAGGCCTAATCAATCTTTAAGCCTTAACTACATTAGGCTTAAGTAAACCTAAACCCTAATTAAGTCTAATCCTAATTAGACTTAATTAATACTTAAAGCCTTATTTACATTAGGCATAAGTAACCTTACACCCTAATTAAAGGTCTGTTTGGGGCAGCTTGAGCATTTCACGATAAGCGGCTTATTTTGAAACGCGGTCTGCGGGTTAACTTGCGACTTGTGTTTAGTGTAAAAAACCCAAACGCGGCAGACATCGTTTTCAAAAACGCGCAAACCAAACGGTTAGGCGGCCTTTTCAAAAACACCGCTGCACTTATAAGCTGCCCCAAACAGGCCCTAAGTCTAACCTAAATTAGACTTGAAACATCCATTAAGCCTTACTTAAATTACACTTATTCCTTCAACCTAAACCTTAGGTTCAACCTACATCGAATTTAAATCAAACTAAACCTTAGGTTCAACTCACATTGAACCTAAGTCAACTTACATCGAACCTAAGTCAACCTAAACCTTAGGTTCAACCCACATTAACCTAAGTTATCCTAGAACCTTAGGTTCAACTCACATTGAATCTAAGTCAATCTAAACCTTAGATTCAACTCATATAAAATCTAAGTTAACTTAAATCATATGCTCAACCCAAATTGAGGTTGTACCTAAAATTGAACCTAAATAAACTTAAACCTTAGGTTCTACCTAAATTGAATCTAAATAAAACCAAATCTTAGGCTCAACCTAAATTGAACCTAAGATAACTTAAAGACTGGGTCCCACCTAAACTGAACCTAAACCATTTCATGCTTTAGGTTCTAGTTAAATTGCATCACCTAAAGTGAACCAACATTGAAGCTGGTCTCGCCCGAATATTAGGGACAACTGAAACACCACTAAAAAATTTGCATCATCTAACATTAATCTTAAAGCATCACACAGATCATGAGGCATGACACAAATCTCGAGGTAATTTTTTGTGCAAGAAACATTCAAACTCTGATTAGTCATACAATACTCCAATTTCAGCATACTTATAATCAAACTAACTGGCTCGACTCAATGGTACTAAAATTGGTCTAATCCAAGTTAAAGTTAGTCCAAATCAAGTTGTTAAACCGTGTTTTCAAGTTTTCAATGTATAATTGAAAGGTCAAACAGATTCCAAATTTGACATACTTATAGTCAAATTGAGCATTTTAGCAAGAAGAATCTAACGAGCCTAAGATCTCTCATATATAGCATCATTAAGGCACTTTAATGGTCACCAAATGCTACTTATAGAAGAAATCTCTCTAAGGCATTTAATCAAAGTAGCATGGATTCCTTCCTTATTTGCAATATGGACTCTATAAATAGAGCCCTACCCCTATAAAGAGAAGACCTAGACCTTAAGCCGACAGAAGATTGAATCTTGTAGGTGGAGTTGAAATCTAGCATAGGTTATGCTCGACAGATTCGACGAATACCTTCCACACCTCCCATCTTTGACTGTCGTAAACTCCGACCAACAGTGTCGGCCACCTCTGACTACCACCAACTCCACCCATCTCTGGTCGTCATCCACGACCAACTCCAACCACCTCCCTTTAGCCGCCATAGACCACAATCAATGACCACTTACTCCTTGCAGCGAAGTCCCATGTTGAGTTATAATATGTATAGTAGAATCCCAGTGTACATTGTGGAACAGTGAATCACCCGATGAAGAAATATGTAATCTAATACATCGTGTAACAGCGCACCCCGAATATGATATAACGACGCAACCTGATGAAGATATGGCGATGCCTTCCAAAAAAGGTGTAACAACACACCCCAACTATAATGCAATGACACACCTCGATGATCGTGCAACAATGCACCCAACATATGGTGTCACGATGCCTTCCAAAGATTGTGTAATAATGCACCCTGAATGCATTGTAATGACACGCCATGATGATGTTGTATCACACTTCACATACGGTGTGAGGAAGCCTCCAAATGTTGGTGTAACAATACATGCCTAATATGGTGCAATGACACTCCTTGATGATAATAAGGCAATGCATCCTAAAACGGTGCAACAATGCCTCTCGAAGATGGTGACTTTATTCAACTCCTAAATCTCCCTCCTTATAGCTCTTCACTCTTGCCTCTATGGCCTACAAACATCATCACAACTCCCCACTATAATCTATATGATCCACAACTTGTGCATGTCAACACAAATTTTGATGGGGTCCTCCTTTTGAAGCTGTCGGTCGCCGGAATCGAAATTTCATCGCTCGCTTCAGAGGGACATTTAATTTACATATATATATTTAGAAAAATATGAAATCAAACTGATCTCGTATCTTTCATAGTTTAAATGAATGAGCACTACACCTCAAGCCATGTATCTATCCCGAAAGGTAAACATAAGACTTGAGGGTGAGGCTTGATCAAATATATGACATTCGTTTGGTCTGCAAAAATCATTTTATTTATAAGATGACAAGTTCCCCTATTTAATATGAAAAATTACATAGGGTTTATATTAAGCTGGGTTCGGAAAAGTTTTCTATAAAGGCAAGCCCTTATAGTTAATTACATCTTAGACAACCGAAATTTCCTAAGAAAACTCTCTATAAAAATTAGGGGATATTATCTTCAAAGAGGTCAAAGAAATATGACTTTTCAAAGAGATCGGGCAAAGAGGTATGAAATGAGAATGACTCAAATTCGGAACATATATAGTGTCCAAGGGAAGAGAGACTAGGGGATGTCATAGATCTGGAGGAGAACCTTGGTGACTTCCTAAGCCACCCTATGGTTTGGCTTCAGTTTAGAGGAGAAATATTTAAATGTTTCATCCTGCCAATTTTTTTTACTTAGGGCTTACATTCATGTGAAATAATCACACAAATAACCTGAAAGATGTGAGGATTTAGGTCGTAAAGAACGACAACCTTGAAATCTTGAAACGAGTTAGGGCTTTTATTGTATAACAGAGCTATACAAAAGCCTAAAGATAAGTCGAGGATTTATGTTGCACTAGACGGACAATCTCAAATTCCTATGGCTTGGTTGTTTAATTCTAAAAAGAATGGTTTAGCTGGTGTAGACATGTTTTGCTGTTGAAGATTGTCGTGCTGCCCACAATGCTAGCTCCAAGCTCCTCGTCGTGACGAGTTTAAGTTTTCTAATGTGTCAAGTTATGATATCAAATCAAATGTCCCTAAGGTTATGGTTATCTAATATTATGGAGCATATTAAAGTTGATTAGAGCGACACCGGTTAGGATCCTACGGTTCCCTTGTTCCTACACTACTATTTTCTTTTGGATTCACTTAGTCCAAATGAATTTACTAAAGTCAACTTAATGAGTTCAGTACTTTCATTTAGACCGTGAGAAATCTTTTTAGCAACCGTAGGTTACCTTCTCCGAGGGATTTCCGATCATCCGATAGAGACATCTTAATTTAGTTACGATTTTTATTTTGTGATGTCTGTGATTCAATTTTGAGTTGTTTTATATTTTGGATGTTGTGGTGATGAGTTTTATCTTGTTTGATTTTTAAATTTTTGTTTTGGTTTTGTGGCTATCCTAGCAGTTTTGGTTTTCATGCAGGGTGACATTGTTGTTTAACATGCAAGTTTAAAGCAAGAGGTACAGAAAGGTAAACACAGTAATTTAAAAGGTGTATATGTCGATTCTTCTCATTCCTCCATCTGAAAGGTTAGTACTTGCAAGACATGTATATAATTTTGCAAAGAATTTAAATTGCAGGAGTAGATCAAGGTATAACTATCCAATCCCAAAATATGATTCGATTGAGCCTCCGAAGTTCTTAGTGGATGATTCTAAAACAAAATATAGCAAGTTCAACTTGCCCTTCAAAATATCCAAAAGATTTTTAAGTGCTCGGGGTGTGACCCTGAACTACTTTGAAGATCTCTTGAATTATTTCGAGTTCATTTTTGAACTTATCATATTGTTTTATTAATCATCCGAGCTTAGAGTGTGGCTACCCCGTTGCCCAGTGAAACTTGATAAATCAATTTTCCCAATGATAGGCTACTTAAGTCAATTTGATACTTTACATAAGGGTTATACGCATGAATGGCCCTAGGGTAAGCTCAAGTCATTAAAGATTTGGTGCATATCACAAATGGGCTTGGAGGGTTTAAAGATGTTAATCACTAATCATGTTATCTTATAAATCCGATCAATTGAGTTTAGGTATCAAACCTAGGTCAATACCAAACCCTTAACAATCATAAAAGCGAAATTAGTGGCAAGCAAAATTTTGGTTTAAGTGCTATTTATTCTTATTGAAAATCATATCATCATCAATTTCAGGCTTAAGATAAGTAAATTATCATATTCCTAGCTTAAGCTGATCACTTAAGAATCATCTGATCTTAGTTTACTTTCAAGTCATGAAGATTAGGGAAATCATGATTTTGTTGATACTGTGAAAATGTGGTAAGTGTGTTTCTACCTTTTAATCCAATTGTGTTTCAAAATTACCCATTTTCCCTTTGATTAATCATAAATTTAGATTAATGCACCAAAATTTAAAATTACCACTTTGCCCTTGGGGCTATTCACCTCATAACTCATTAATCAAAATTCAAATGACTTTGAGAATATAGAGTGTCCTATCCATGGGTCAATTAAAACATCAGAGGAGAAAATGTGGATTTTTAAAATTTAATTTAGTTTAAATAATCATTTAAATTTAAAAAGTAGTATTTTCAAAGTTGATTTTACTTAACTATCCAAAATAAAGTTTTTATTCATGAGAAAATTACTAGAGGCCCCCTTAGATCAAAGAAACAGTTAGCCAAAATTTCATGATTTCTTTAAATTAAATTTTTTTTATTATTATTTAATTATTAACAAATTTAAATGTTTTAATTAAATGGAAAATAATGTTTTAATTACAAAAATCATTTTATATTCTTATTTAATTTCCCTGAGTTCAGAAGACTCAGAGAATAAAATTTTCTATATTTTTTTTATTTTTAATTTATTCATTATAATAATTTTAATGAGAAAAATAAAAAATATATATATTTTTAAGGCTTTAAAATTTATTTCTAACTTGGAAAAGTTAGGGAAAATATTTTAATGAGTCCCAAGTGGTCAGGAGACCATTAGGCACATTTTACAATATTTTTTTATATTTTTGCGATTTTTTAATTATTTTAAATTTAAAATAAGGCTAAAAAATCAAATAATTTCTCAAAAATAACTTTTCTTTTTCCTAAGTACCTCTGATCACAAGGAACTCAAAAAACTTCTTTTCAAAATTTTCTCAAGTATATTTAATTTATTATAATTATTTTTGTACAAAATATAAGGTTTCTTAGAAAATCAACTTTAGTGCTCAAACTTAATCAAATATTTTTTTAATTTTTACACTGGATAAACATGATTTTTATACAAAATGTGGAATTGATCTTGTCAATTTTAAACTGATATTTAATTTACATAAATTAAAACAAAATATATGCATTTGTNTTTTTTAATTTTTACACTGGATAAACATGATTTTTATACAAAATGTGGAATTGATCTTGTCAATTTTAAACTAATATTTAATTTACATAAATTAAAACAAAATATATGCATTTGGTTAATAATAAAAATGTACAAAATGATTCAAATCATCATATATTTTTTTCTACACTTCTCTGATCACAGGAAACCTACTAAAATTATTTCCATAATTTTTCAGATGATATTTTAATTTATATAATTAAAATAAGCCAAAATAGCCATCATAGCTTGAAAATTAGGGTTAGAATCACAGAGATGCTCTCAGGCTTTGGAAAATTTGGAGAACATCCCCTCTGTCATAAGTAATAAACCCTAAAAGTTTCAAGCCATGGTGACAAATGCTTGATCATAATGAATTAAAACACTCAAGAGAGTATTTACTTTAAAAATAAGAGGGTAAGAAAATAATTTTTTATTTTTAGTCCACATTATTCTCCTTTATTCACTGAGCAAGAGGATATTTTTATTTATTTTTATGATTTTTCTAGAGAAAGATATGAATTTTTAAAGATCAGACATCTAAAATAATTCATAAAACTCATATTTTTCTACTTAAACCAGTTAGCATCAACTCAACCTTGTCCGCTCCGAGCTTTACACGCGGCGCTCCACCATTTGATACCACCAGCCACGTAGCCACATTGTTAGCCTGACTTTTCGCTCCATCTGTTTGTCCAACAAGATCTAAGTCGTTCATGGAGTAAACGCGTGATTGGACGACATTCGTTCATCGTCCCCAAATGACATAACCCGTGAGCTGTTCACACTAAAACCGTAAGATCTTCTCCTAGACTTAAAAAATCACATGGGGTTTGTTTCTAAACCTTCATCTACTCGAGACAAACACATCTATATTGTTTAACAAGCATGAAATCAAGTCATTACACATAGAGAATCAAAACATGCACATGTTAGGGTTAGAGCTCAATACCTTTTTCTAAGAGGGGAGGCCTCAATCAGATGGTTGTGGTAGCTTTGATTGGATCTAACAAACCTCCAGATGAAGTCTCAAACCCTAGTGAATTGTCTAGCTATGTTTTTGATCAAACTCAATTTCAGGTGTTGGTCTAGAGCTAGGTCATAGGTTGTTTGAGAGGGGGCTTTTGTGGGGGATGAACTCCTTTCGCTATGGAGATGGTGGGTGCACAATTAATTAGAGTTTGGTTCTCTATGGTGCTGTGGAGAAATGCGTCCTGGTTCCGGCCAGATTTTGAGCTCACAATTGAACTCTCATAGAGGGAACTAGAGGGGGGCAGATGGTTAGCTTGAGCTTAGGAATGCTTTGAGAGTCTCTAGTGAGATTTTGGCAGAGTTTCCCTTAAGATTTTTGGTTAGCTCTCTTTTGGCCATAGAGAAGGTGGTTTAAATAGAGGGGCTTAGGGTGGAGCTCAGGGCTTCAATTTGGGTTCAATTAAGTGCTTATGTGGAGGGCTTCAAAGTGCTAAGAGCCAATCAGAGCTGGGTACATTGGATGAGTGAAATTTGGTTTGAGTTAAAGCATGTGGCTCTCGATTTTGGCATTTTCCGACCACTAGGCCGACTGACAGGGTCAGGGGTGGTGGCCAGAGAGGTCAGATGAGCTAGGGGGAGGGTTAATTATGATTAACCACTAATGTTTTTTCATGATGGTGGAGATATTTTGGCTTAGGCCTAAAAAAGGTTAAAATCCCGTAAATAAAGGGACCATTTACCCATATCTTATCTAGGGTGGGCTAAGTGAGTGTAGCCTGGTCACTAGGGTCCATTTGGTGGTTGTGGTGTCATTAATTTGGTGACTGGCATGGNCTTTTTTGTAAGTCACAAAATTTCTATTTGATGGCTTATAATGTTTATGACGTCCTCAAAAAAAATATGAGATAAATCTAGCATCTCTATCAAAAACAAGGGTTCAAAGTATACCATTAAGTTGAACTAATAATCTTATTATATGAAGTATTATTTGTTATGGCTTAGGGCAAGAAATGGGCCGATTTGAAAATCCATTAACAACAACAACAACATTCCTTTTTCCCACTAAGTGGGGTCAGCAACATGAATCCTATTTCTTCATTGTTTCTTATTGAGTGTCATATTTTTATTTAATTCTAACAAATTAAGATAATTTTTCTACAACACACCAAGCCTTTTTAGATCTACCTCTACATTTCTTAACATAAGCAAAATCTAAAACATCTTCTCTCCTAACAGGGCCATTACATGGTTAACATTTAACGTGAACAAACCATTTAAGGCGTCTCTCTCTAATTTTATTTGTCGCTAGAGCTACTCTAACCCTTTCATGGACATATTTTGTCTCTAAGTGTAAAGCCACTCATCCACCTAAGCATTCTCATCTTAACAATACTTAATTTTACACTTCTCTTTTACAGGCCAACATTCTATGTGACAAAGCATTGCATGCCTCACCATCATCTTAAAAAATCTTTGTTCAAGTCTAAGCATTATTTTTCTATCACACAATATATCCGCAAAAGGGTTAGAGTTGCTCATGTGATCAACAAGTTTAGAGAAAGCCACCTAAGATGGTTTAATCACATTAAATGTCAACCATTTGATGACCCAATTAGGAGAATAGATGTTTTAGATTTGACTTATGTTAAGAAAGGAAGAGGTAGACCTAAAAAGGCTAGGACATGTTGTATAAAAAATGATTTTCATGTATTAGAGCTAATTGAAATATGAAACTTAATAGGATACAATGTAGAAAAATTATTCATGTAGCTGACCCAACTTAGTAGGATAAAAACTTGTTGTCATTGTTGTCATTCATACGTTCGTATGTGTTGAGCCTTGAACTCTTCACCTTTTAATTAGAGATGAAGCTCTCAATTACTTAGCCTAAGCAGGGTGCACACAAAAATAAACGATATTAATGTGCATGATTTTTATTTTCAATGCAATTGTGATAATGAAAATCATTCCATCATTTTTTTGTTTGCCCTTTCATTTTTTTCTTGCTATCGTTGTTGGCATGTATACGTTCATATGTGCTTATCCTTGAACTCTTGACCTTGTAATTAGAGATGAAGCTCTCAGCTATTTAGCCTAAGAAGGCTGCACATAAAAATAAACGGTTACTATGTGCATAATTTTTTATTTTCAATGCAATTGTGATAATGCAAATCATTCTATCATTTTTTTTTCCCCTTATTTTATGAAACTTTTTGAGTAATACCTAATGATGATAGACTTACCCTGTTTGAAGCTTACTCTTGCTACGATCTTTTATCATTAAGAGAGTTTATTTGTTATTATAATCTGAATATCTTATGTGATAAGAACAACAGGCTGCAATTGAGCTGTTTCTCCTTGTTCCAACGCCCTTGTTTTAAGAATCATTTCCTAAAATTAAGGAGGCTTGTCCTCCAGCTATTCACAATTGCCTTAATTATTGGAGAATTTGAAGCTAATATTTGGGAGACTTTACTTATTTTAATGCATATCACCTAATTCATATGTATTTACATAAATAACATTATTTTTTTAATATTTTTACCACCCAAAATTTTTGTATCACATTAAAAATATTACAATTTTAATTTTTAAAATGCTAAATAGACCATTTTATGAAAGATAAGGTGGTTGTACATAAAAAAAATATAATAGTATGAATCTTAAGGAAATCTAACAGTAAATAGAGAATATGATATGATGAACTGGGGCCCACTAGGGCCAGCTTGAGGGCCTGCATTTACCTGCCCTGCTCCTAGTAGAGAAAAAATAACCCCATGACCAAAGTAACTTGATTATCCTCTCAAAGGGTCACCAGTATTAACTTTGTGTGGACAAACATGCTAGAATTCCTCAATAAAGTCGGGCGGATGATAGGTGTCGCTCAAATCTTATGGTGGACAAATATAGCCATTTTCAAGTTCATGATGAAGGAACCATGGAAATGGGTGAATAGGGATATCTACAGCCAAAATTCATCTCCCTTATCCTCTTTGAACCATCATGAGCCACCTCCCTCTTCCTCCAATTGAATTCATGCTCATACATGGCTTCTTCATGGCTATAAAATGGCTAACCCGAGAGCTTAAAGAGAAGGAGAACCTAGAGAGAGTCCTCAAATTCTCTGATCATCGAAAGAAAATTTGCTCTCCACACANTTACTACGCTCAGCATTGAAATTTGAAATGACTACAATACAAGACATGTATCCTGAATCCTGATTAGCGAGAACTGTTGGCCTGGTAAGTTTTTCTTCGTATTTGTGTATTGGTTGTAGCAGTTTTTTGATGCAAAGTTATGTGTTTTATGCATTTGAGTTGCCTCATTTACATGCAAATGTAAGTTAGCAAATTTGTATTTATGCATTTGACTAGAGAAAGAGTTCAGGAAAAACTTGAATTATGTAGGTCTACATTGGGTCTAAAGACCTCCGTTTGAGTAGATCTAAATTTGAATACATTGAATGTAATTTTAGTAGTAATAGCTCTAGTGGTAGAGCTGTAACTATGGGGGATCTAATTATTAAAAGTGAACATTTTATAATGTCTTGGGTCTATTGTGCAAAGTGATGGTGATATAGATGCGGATGTTATTAGTAGAATTCAAGTTGGTTGGTTGAAGTGGAGGAATGCATCGGGCTTATTGTTTGATAGAAAAGAACCACTTAGATTGAAAGGAAAATTTTATAAGATGGTGATGAGACTTGCAATGCTCTATGTGGCAGAATGTTGTCCTTTAAAAGAGAAGCATAAAACGAAGTTAAGTATCGCTGATATGAGAATGCTTAGGTGGATGAGTGGCTTCACACTTAAGAGACAAAATGCGAAGTGAATGTATGCGTGTTACAATTTGTTTTGCTCTAGTGACAAACAAGATTAGAGAGTCATCTTAGATGGTTTTGCCACATTAAACGTCGACCATCTGATGATCTGATTATAAGAGTAGATGTTTTGATTTGACCTATGTTAAGAAGACAGAGATAGACCTAAAAAAGACTAGGGCAAATTGTATAAAAAATAACTTTATTATGTTAGAATTAAATAATAGTATAATACTCAATGGACGCGGAGAAAAAGGATTTATGTAGGCTTGTTGTAGTTATATTTTGTTTTTTTTTTTCATTTTCACTTTGAAACATTGTAAGCTATGATTTTTTTTTTTAGATTTCTTCCCTTGTTATCATACTTTTATTTTTTTCATATTTGAATTCGGAATCGTGAACAATGTTCACAGGTGCTCGATGTTCTTGGATAGTTGGGAACATGACCATGTGGGTAATTGGCAGTCTTTTAATGTTCTGCATTATCTCAACAGATAGTCATCGTGGCTTGAAACTTTAGTTCTTATCTTTATGCGTGCACTCTTCGTTGAAGCAGGTTAGGTATGTAGACTCTTATTGATCTTGGTTGAGTTGTTTAAGTCACGTGATAGATTTGAACATGATCTGATAACTCACAAAGCAGAATTGGATGTCAAAATCTCTTGGTTCAGTTAAAATTTATTTATATTAAATCTAGCTACGTTCTCCATCAAGAGTGATGCCGTCATTAATACTTATAACCAAACTCGGTTAATCTATGAGGAGATCTTAATTTTGAAGTCAATCTCATAGTATTGATTGTTTAACCATAGCTTATTGGCTAAGCCTAATAACTATAAAACTGACCTTGACTTCCATTTATGAATAGCGGCTGGTCAAATGTTATATGATAGGCACCACAACAACAATAACAAAACCTTTATCCCACTAAACNTTCCATTTATGAATAGCGGCTGGTCAAATGTTATATGATAGGCACCACAACAACAATAACAAAACCTTTATCACAATAAGCGGGTCGGCTACATGAAATCTTTTTTATCCATTGTGTCCTATTTAGAGTCATATTTTCATTTAATTCTAATAAATTACGATCATTGTTTTATATAATATGCCCAATTCATCCTAGGTCAACCTTTGCCTTTCTTAACTTAAGTCGAATCTAAAACATCTAATCTTCTAATCAGATCATGAGATGGTCGACATTTAATGTGACCAAACAATATACGATGACTCTCTCAATTCTTGTCAGCCATTGGAGCTACACCAACCTCTGTCCCGGATATATTCATTTCGCATTTTGTCTCTAAGTGTAAAGCCACTCATCCACCTAATCATTCTCATCTAGGCAACACTTAGTTCTATGCTTCTCTTTTAAGGGCCAACATTCAACGCCACAGAGCATTGCAGGTCTCACCACCATCTTATAAAATTTTCATTGTAGTCTAAGCCGTACTTTTCTCACAGAATAGGCCCGAAGCATTCCTCCACTACAACCAACCAACTTGAATTCTACCAATAACATCTCCATCAATATCACCATCACTTTGAACAATAGATCCGAGATATCTAAAGCGTTCATAACTTCTAATAATTTGAACACCCATAGTTACATTTTCTGTCATTAGAGCTACTACTACTAAAATTACATTCCATGTATTCAGTTTTAGTTCTACTCAAACGAAGGCCTTTAGACTCTAAGGTAGACCTCCATAAATCAAGTTTTTTTCCTGAGCTTTTTCTCTCGTCCTATCCACGAGAAGGATATCATCAGCAAAAAGTATACACTAAAGTACGTCTTCCTATGAGTGTCCAGTAAGACCATCCATAACTAAAGCAAAAAGATAAGGGCTTAAAGCCGATCCCAGATGTAAACCAACAGATATATGAAAATATTTGGTCAATCCTCCTGTTATATGAGAGGCACAAAAAAAAAATTGTGTTTTTTGATCTATGAATGAGGAATTTTTTCTTAAATATTTTGTATTCAAATGCATTTTGACCTTCATAAGTTGCTGATTCTTTTGCTCTACAGCTTCTCAAGATAGCATCAATAATCATTAGGCATGATCATGCTCATAATAATCTTAGAATAGTGTCCTTTTACACCATCATAATCAACTTCATTATAATATATGCATTAATTACCTACAACACCATCTTTGTTGGTCACTATTGTGCAACCTTTTTTGTAAGTCACAAAATTTCTATTTGATGGCTTATAATGTTTATGACGTCCTCAAAAAAATATGAGATAAATCTAGCATCTCTATCAAAAACAAGGGTTCAAAGTATACCATTAAGTTGAACTAATAATCTTATTATATGAAGTATTATTTGTTATGGCTTAGGGCAAGAAATGGGCCGATTTGAAAATCCATTAACAACAACAACAACATTCCTTTTCCCACTAAGTGGGGTCAGCAACATGAATCCTATTTCTTCATTGTTTCTTATTGAGTGTCATATTTTTATTTAATTCTAACAAATTAAGATAATTTTTCTACAACACACCAAGCCTTTTTAGATCTACCTCTACATTTCTTAACATAAACAAAATCTAAAACATCATCTCTCCTAACAGGGCCATTACATGGTTAACATTTAACGTGACCAAACCATTTAAGGTGTCTCTCTTTAATTTTATTTGTCGCTAGAGCTACTCTAACCCTTTCATGGATATATTTTGTCTCTAAGTGTAAAGCCACTCATCCACCTAAGCATTCTCATCTTAACAACACTTAATTTTACACTTCTCTTTTACAGGCCAATATTCTATGTCACAAAGCATTGAATGCCTCACCATCATCTTAAAAAATCTTTGTTCAAGTCTAAGCATTATTTTTCTATCACACAATATATCCGCAAAAGGGTTAGAGTTGCTCATGTGATCAACAAGTTTAGAGAAAGCCACCTAAGATGGTTTAATCACATTAAATGTCAACCATTTGATGACCCGATTAGGAGAATAGATGTTTTAGATTTGACTTATGTTAAGAAAGGAAGAGGTAGACCTAAAAAGGCTAGGACATGTTGTATAAAAATTGATTTTCATGTATTAGAGCTAAATGAAATATGAAACTTAATAGGATACAATGTAGAAAAATTATTCATGTAGCTGGCCCCACTTAGTAGGATAAAAACTTGTTGTCGTTGTTGTCATGCATACGTTCGTATGTGCTGAGCCTTGAACTCTTCACCTTTTAATTAGAGATGAAGCTCTCAATTACTTAGCCTAAGCAGGGTGCACACAAAAATAAACGATATCAATGTGCATGATTTTTATTTTCAATGCAATTGTGATAATGAAAATCATTCCATCATTTTTTTTGTTTGTCCTTTCATTTTTTTCTTGCTATCTTTCTTGTCATGTATACGTTCATATGTGCTTATCCTTGAACTCTTGACCTTGTAATTAGAGATGAAGCTCTCAGCTATTTAGCCTAAGAAGGCTGCACATAAAAATAAACGGTTACTATGTGCATAATTTTTTATTTTCAATGCAATTGTGATAATGCAAATCATTCTATCATTTTTTGTTTTCCCTTATTTTATGAAACTTTTCGAGTAGTACCTATGATGATAGACTTAACCTGTTTGAAGCTTACTCTTGCTACGATCTTTTATCATTAAGAGAGTTTATTTATTATTATAATCTGAATATCTTCTGTGATAAGAACAACAAGCTGCAATTGAGCTGTTTCTACTTGTTCCAACGCCCTTGTTTTAAGAATCATGTCCTAAAATTAAGGAGGCTTGTCCTCCAACTATTCACAATTGCCTTGATTATTGGAGAATTTGAAGTTAATATTTGGGAGACTTTACTTATTTTAATGCATATCACGTAATTCATATGTATTTACATAAATAACATTATTTTTTTAATATTTTTACCACCCAAAATTTTTGTATCACATTAAAAATATTACAATTTTAATTTTTAAAATGCTAAATAGACCATTTTATGAAAGATAAGGTGGTTGTACATAAAAAAAATATGCTAGTATGAATTTTAAGGAAATCTAACAGTCAATAGAGAATATGATATGATGGACTGGGGCCCATTAGGGCCAGCTTGAGGGCCTGCATTTACCTGCCCTGCTCCTAGTAGAGAAAAAATAACCCCATGACCAAAGTAACTTGATTATCCTCTCAAAGGGTCACCAGTATTAACTTTGTGTGGACAAACATGCTAGAATTCCTCAATCAAGTGTGGCGGATGATAGGTGTCGCTCAAATCTTATGGTGGACAAATATAGCCATTTTCGAGTTCATGATGAAGGAACCATGGAAATGGGTGAATAGGGATATCTACAGCCGAAATTCATCTCCCTTATCCTCTTTGAACCATCATGAACCACCTCCCTCTTCCTCCAATTGAATTCATGCTCATACATGGCTTCTCCATGGCTATAAAATGGCTAACCCGAGAGCTCAAAGAGAAGGAGAACCTAGAGAGAGTCCTCAAATTCTCTGACCATCAAAAGAAAATTTGCTCTCCACACTCTAGGCAGCAAAACCCCCATAAATTCAGCCTCTGAAATTTCATAGAAAGCTCCAATTTTGGATTGAAAATCCAGGGCAAATTTTGGGTTTGACATAAACCTCTCCAAAACACCAACTTCGCTCTTCCTAAGGCTTCCTCAAGCTCTAAGAAGAAGTTCCCAATCAGAATTGGCCCTCACGCACTCCAACCCATTGCTAGTTGAAACCATCAGACCTTTTTCACCAAGGATTTACCTAGACTCAATCTCACTCCAAATTGAGCTAAAGAGGAGCTTCACAAGGACATAATGACCGATCCAGACAAGCTCGATTGAGGCCTCAGCTCTCGAGACCAGGTATGGGCTTCTAATCCTAATTTCGTGCTCGATTTTAACACATTATGAAGAGAACGATCAATCCATAGGCATCTAATTGCATGGATTGAATCGTCTCATCGAGATGATGCTTTAGAAACAAATTTCACCTAAATCCGTTGAGAAACGAGCGAGATCTTTGCATTCAAAGGTGGATGGCTCTCAGTTATTCGTCCCATAGGGACGATGAACCGATGTCGTTCAATTACGTGTATCGAAATTGAACGGCTCTGATTTGGTCGAACTAGTGATCTGTCCATATGAAACGGGTTAAAAAACTGGCCACATGGTTACCCGCGTGTAAAACACATTGAATGAAACCCCGCCATGTGGAGTTTGACAGATTCGAGGACCGCGTTGGCTCTTGCGTGGATTAATAGGAAAATATGGTTTAATTAAATCAGAAAATACACAAAACATTTGAAAAATCATACAGTGACAAGGAAAAATCACTAACATATAATAAAAATACCATTGGATTCAGAAAAATGAAGAGAAAATTATAGAAGTGATGAAGCTCTCAATTACTTAGCCTAAGCAGGGTGCACACAAAAATAAACGATATCAATGTGCATGATTTTTATTTTCAATGCAATTGTGATAATGAAAATCATTCCGTCATTTTTTTGTTTGCCCTTTCATTTTTTTCTTGCTATCGTTGTTGTCATGTATACATTCATATGTGCTTATCCTTGAACTCTTTACCTTCTAATTAGAGATGAAGCTCTCAGCTATTTAGCCTAAGAAGGCTGCACCTAAAAATAAACGGTTACTATGTGCATAGTTTTTTATTTTCAATGCAATTGTGATAATGCAAATCATTCTATCTTTTTTTTTGTTTTCCCTTATTTTATGAAACTTTTCGAGTAATACCTAATGATGATATCTGAAACTGATAAATTATATTTAATTTTTAATTAATTAAATACTTTCTGAAGTAATTTAATTATTAAAAAGTATTTATAAACCAAAAAATTATGAAATTTTCAGGGATCAATCCTTATACCCTTGGAAACAGTCTATAATTTTTCCAAGGTCAAGAAGAATCCCTAGAGCCAAATTTATCAATTTTCACCAAATTTTGTAATTATTTTAAAAAAATAATTAGAAAAATGGAAATTAAATAGGAAATTGGCTAAAAAAATTTAGGATGATAAATTTAAGCCTTAAAATGACAATTTTTAGCCTTTGAAAATTTTAAAATGACATTTTTTACCTCTTAGGGTTAAAATTGTAAATTTTTAAATTTACAAATAATCCCTAAAATTAGCCCTCATGTAGGGTGGACTAAACCCAAGTTTTAACCCAAATAAACCCACATCAAACTTTCAAGGTTTAATTAATCCTTGGGTCCAAACCATATGGACCCAAATTAGACCTAATTAATCGGATTAAACTTTACTTACATTAGGTTTAATTAACCATAACCCCCCAATTAGGTCTATCCATAACTAGACCTAATTAATCTAATTAAACCTTACATTAGGTTTAATTAACCCTTAAACCCTAATTAGGCCTAACCTTAATTAGACCTTATTAATCTAACTAAACCTTACTTGCATTTGGTTTAATTAACCTTAAACCTTAATTAGGTCAAACCCAAATTAGACCTAACTGATATAATTAAAAATTACCTACACTATGTTTAATTAACCACAAACCCTAATTAAACCTAGTTAATCTAATTAATCCTTATTTACATTAGGTTTAATTAATCATAAACTAAAATTAGGTCTAACCATAATTAGGCCTAATCAATCTTTAAGCCTTAACTACATTAGGCTTAAGTAAACCTAAACCCTAATTAAGTCTAATCCTAATTAGACTTAATTAATACTTAAAGCCTTACTTACATTAGACATAAGTAACCTTACACCCTAATTAAAGGTCTGTTTGGGGTAGCTTGAGCATTTCACGATAAGCGGTTTATCTTGAAACGCGGCTCGCGGGTCGACTTGCGACTTGTGTTTAGTGTAAAAAACCCAAACGCGGCAGGCATCGTTTTCAAAAACGCGCAAACCAAACGGTTAGGCGACATTTTCAAAAACATCGCCGCACTTATAAGCTGCCCCAAACATGCCCTAAGTCTAACCTAAATTAGACTTGAAACATCCATTAAGCCTTACTTAAATTACGCTTATTCCTTCAACCTAAACCTTAGGTTCAACCCACATTGAACCTAAGTCAAGCTAAAACCTTAAGTTCAACCTACATCGAATTTAAATCAACCTAAACCTTAGGTTCAATCCACATTGAACCTAAGTCAACTTACATCGAACCTAAGTCAACCTAAACCTTAGGTTCAACCCACATTAACCTAAGTTATCCTAGAACCTTAGGTTCAACTCACATTGAATCTAAGTCAATCTAAACCTTAGATTCAACTCATATAAAATCTAAGTTAACTTAAATCATATGCTCAACCCAAATTGAGGTTGTACCTAAAATTGAACCTAAATAAACTTAAACCTTAGGTTCTACCTAAATTTAATCTAAATAAAACCAAATCTTAGGTTCAACCTAAACTAAACCTAAGATAACTTAAATCTTGGGTACCACCTAAACTGAACCTAAACCATTTCATGCTTTAGGTTCAATTTAAATTGCATCACCTAAACTGAACCGACATTGAAGCTGGTCTCGCCCGAATATTAGGGACAACTGAAAGACCACTAAAAAATTTGCATCATCTAACATTAATCTTAAAGCATCACACAGATCATGAGGCATGACACAAATCTCGAGGTAATTTTTTGTGCAAGAAACATTCAAACTCTGATTAGTCATATAATACTCCAATTTCAGCATACTTATAATCAAACTAACTGGCTCGACTCAATGGAACTAAAATTGGTCTAATCCAAGTTAAAGTTAGTCCAAATCAAGTTAAACTGTGTTTTCAAGTTTTCAATGTATAATTGAAAGGTCAAACAGATTTCAAATTTGACATACTTATAGTCAAATTGATCATTTTAGCAAGAAGAATCTAACGAGCCTAAGATCTCTCATATATAGCATCATTAAGGCACTTTAACGGTCACCAAATGCTACTTATAGAAGAAATCTCTCTAAGGAATTTAATCAAAGTAGCATGGATTCCTTCCTTATTTGCAATATAGACTCTATAAATAGAGCCTTACCCCTAGAAAGAGAAGGCCTAGGCCTTAAGCCGAAAGAAGATTGAATCTTGTAGGTGGAGTTGAAACCTAGCATAGGTTATGCTCGACAGATTCGACGGATACCTTCCACACCTCCCATTATTGACTGTCGTAAACTTTGACCAACAGTGTCGGCCACCTCTGACTATCACCAACTCCGCCCGTCTCTGGTCGTCGTCCACGACCAACTCCAACCACCTCCCTTTAGCCGCCATAGACCACAATCAACGACCACTTACTCCTTGCAGTGAAGTCCCATGTTGAGTTATAATATGTATAGTAGAATCCCAGTGTATATTGTGGAACAGTGAATCACCCGATGAAGAAATATGTAATCTAATACATCGTGTAACAGCGCACCCGGAATATGATATAACGACACAAACTGATGAAGATATGGTGATGCCTTCCGAAAAAGGTGTAACAACACACCCCAACTATGATGCAATGACACACCTCGATGATCGTGCAACAATGCACCCAACATATGGTGTCACGATGCCTTCCAAAGATTGTGTAATAATGCACCCTGAATGCATTGTAATGACACGCCATGATGATGTTGTATCACACTTCACATACGGTGTGAGGAAGCCTCCAAATGTTGGTGTAACAATACATGCCTGCTATGGTGCAATGACACTCCTTGATGATAATAAAGCAATGCATCCTAAAACGGTGCAACAATGCCTCTCAAAGATGGCGAGTTTATTCAACTCCTAAATCTCCCTCCTTATAGCTCTTCACTCTTGCCTCTATGTCCTACAAACATCATCACAGCTCCCCACTATAACCTATATGATCCACAACTTGTGCATGTTGACACAAATTTTGATGGGGTCATCCTTTGGAAGCTGTCGGTCGCCGGAATCGAAATTTCATCGCTCGCTTCAGAGGGACATTTAATTTACATATATATATTTAAAAAAATATGAAATCAAACTAATCTCGTATCTTTCATAGTTTAAATGAAAGAGCACTACACCTCAAGCCATGTATCTATCCGAAAAGGTAAACATAAGACTTGAGGGTGAGGCTCGATCAAATATATGACATTCGTTTGGTCTGCGAAAATCATTTTATTTATAAGCTGACAAGTTCCCCTATTTAGTATGAAAAATTACATAGGGTTTATATTAAGTTGGGTTCAGAAAAGTTTCCTATAAAGGCAAGCCCTTATAGTTAATTACATCTTAGACAACCAAAATTTTCTAAGAAAACTCTCTATAAAAATTAGGGGATATTATCTTCAAAGAGGTCAAAGAAATATGACTTTTCAAAGAGATAGGACAAAGATGTGTGAAATGAGAATGACTCAAATTTGGAACATATATGGAGTCCAAAGAAAGAGAGACTAGGGGATGTCATATATCTGGAGGAGAACCTTGGTGACTTCCTAAGCTACCCTATGGTTTGGCTTCAGTTTAGAGGAGAAATATTTAAATGTTTCATCCTGCCAATTTTTCTTACTTAGGGCTTACATTCGTGTGAAACAATCACACAAATAACTTGAAAGATGTGAGGATTTAGGTCGTAAAGAACAACAACCTTGAAATCTTGAAACGAGTTAGGGATTTTATTGTGTAGCAGAGCTATACAAAAGCCTAAAGATAAGTCGAGGATTTATGCTGCACTAGACGGACAATCTCAAAGTCCTATGGCTTGGTTGTTTAATTCTAAAAAGAATGGTTTAGCTGGTGTAGACATGTTTTGCTGTTGAAGATTGTCATGCTGCCCACAATGCTAGCTCCAAGCTCCTCTTCGTGACGAGTTTAAGTTTTCTAATGTGTCAAGTTATGATGTCAAATCAAATGTCTCTAAGGTTATGGTTATTTAAATATTATGGAGCAAAATAAAGTTGATTAGAGCAACACCGGTTAGGATCCTACGGTTCCCTCATTCCGAAACTACTATTTTCTTTTGGATTCACTTAGTCCAAATGAATTTACTAAAGTCAACTTAATGAGTTCAGTACTTTCATTTAGACCGTGAGAAATCTTTTTAGCAACCGTAGGTTACCTCCTCCGAGGGATTTTCAATCATCCGATAGAGACATCTTAATTTAGTTACAATTTTTATTTTGTGATGTTTGTGATTCAATTTTGAGTTGTTTTATATTTTGGATGTTGTGGTGATGAATTTTATCTTGTTTGATTTTTAAATTTTTGTTTTGGTTTTGTGGCTATCCTAGCAGTTTTGGTTTTCATGCAGGGTGACATTGTTGTTTAACATGCAAGTTTAAACGAAGAGGTACAAAAAGGTAAACACAGTAATTTAAAAGGTGTATCTGTCGATTCTTCTCATTCCTCCACCTGAAAGGTTAGTACTTGCAAGACATGTATATAATTTTGCAAAGAATTTAAAGTGCAGGAGTAGATCAAGGTATAGCTATCCAACCCCAAAGTATGATTCGATTGAGCCTCCGAAGTTCTTAGTGGATGATTCTAAAACAAAATATAACAAGTTCAACTTGCCCTTCAAAATATCCAAAAGATTTTAAAGTGCTCGGGGTATGACCCTGAACTACTTTGAAGATCTCTTGAATTATTTCGAGTTCATTTTTGAACTTATCATATTGTTTTATTAATCATCCGAGGTTAGAGTGTGGCTATGCCGTTGCCCTGTGAAACTTGATAAATCAATTATCCCAATGATAGGCTACTTAAGTCAATTTGATACTTTACTTAAAGGTTATATGCATGAATGCCCCTAGGGTAAGCTCAAGTCATTAAAGATTTGGTGCCTATCACAAATGGGCTTGGAGGGTTTAAAGATGTTAATCACTAATCATGTTATCTTATAAATCCGATCAATTGAGTTTAGGTATCAAACCTAGGTCAATACCAAACCCTTAACAATCATAACAACAAAATTAGTGGCAAGCAAAATTTTGGTTTAAGTGCTCTTTATTCTTATTGCAAAATCATATCATCATCAATTTCAGGCTTAAGATAAGTAAATTATCATCTCCCTAGCTTAAGCTGATCACTTAAGAATCATCTGATCTTAGTTTACTTTCAAGTCATGAAGATTAGAGAAATCATTATTTTGTTGATACTGTGAAAATGTGGTAAGTGCGTTTCTACCTTTTAATCCCACTGTATTTCAAAATTACCCATTTTCCCTTTGATTAATCATAAATTTAGATTAATGTACCCAAATTTAAAATTACCACTTTGCCTTTGGGGCTATTCACCTCATAACTCATTAATCAAAATTCAAATGACTTTGAGAATTTAGAGTGTCCTATCCATGGGTCAATTAAAACATCAAAGGAGAAAATGTGGATTTTTAAAATTTAATTTAGTTTAAATAACCATTTAAATTTAAAAAGTAGTTTTTCAAAGTTGATTTTACTTAACTATCCAAAATAAAGTTTTTATTCATGAGAAAATTACTAGAGGCCCCCTTAGATCAAAGAAACAGTTAGGCAAAATTTCATGATTTCTTTGAATTAAATTATTATTATTATTATTTAATTATTAACAAATTTAAATGATTTAATTAAATGAAAAATAATGTTTTAATTACAAAAATCATTTTATATTCTTATTTAATTTCCCTGAGTTCGGAAGACTCAGAGAATAAAATTTTCTATATTTTTTTATTTTTAATTTATTCATTATAATAATTTTAATGAGAAAAATAAGAAAAAATATATTTTTAAGGCTTTAAAATTTATTTCTAACTTGGAAAAGTTAGGGAAAATATTTTAATGAGTCCCAAGTGGTCAGGAGACCATTAGGCACATTTTACAATATTTTTTTATATTTTTGCGATTTTTTAATTATTTTAAATTTAAAATAAGGCTAAAAAATCAAATAATTTCTCAAAAATAACTTTTCTTTTTCCTAAGTACCTCTGATCACAAGGAACTCAAAAAACTTCTTTTCAAAATTTTCTCAAGTATATTTAATTTATTATAATTATTTTTGTACAAAATATAAGGTTTCTTAGAAAATCAACTTTAGTGCTCAAACTTAATCAAATATTTTTTTAATTTTTACACTGGATAAACATGATTTTTATACAAAATGTGGAATTGATCTTGTCAATTTTAAACTAATATTTAATTTACATAAATTAAAACAAAATATATGCATTTGGTTAATAATAAAAATGTACAAAATGATTCAAATCATCATATATTTTTTTCTACACTTCTCTGATCACAAGAAACCTACTAAAATTATTCCCATAATTTTTCCGATGATATTTTAATTTATATAATTAAAATAAGCCAAAATAGCCATCATAGCTTGAAAATTAGGGTTAGAATCACAGAGATGCTCTCAGACCTTGGAAAATTTGGAGAACAACCCCTCTGTCATAAGTAATAAACCCTAAAAGTTTCAAGCCATGGTGAGAAATGCTTGATCATAATGAATTAAAACACTCAAGAGAGTACTTAATTTAAAAATCAGAGGGTAAGAAAATAATTTTTTATTTTTAGTCCACATTATTCTCCTCTATTCACTGAGCAAGAGGATATTTTTATTTATTTTTATGATTTTTCTAGAGAAAGATATGAATTTTTAAAGATCAGACATCTAAAATAATTCATAAAACTCATATTTTTCTACTTAAACCAGTCAGTGCTAACTCAACCTTGTCCGCTCCAAGCTTTACACGCGGCACTCCACCATTTGATGCCACCAGCCACGTAGCCACATTGTTAGCCCGCCTTTTTGCTCCATCCGTTTGTCCAACAAGATCTCAGCCGTTCATGGAATAAACGCGTGATTGGACGACATTCGTTCATCGTCCCCAAATGACATAACCCGTGAGCTGTTCACACTAAAACCGTAAGATCTTCTCCTAGTCTTAACAAATCACATGGGATTTGTTTCTAAACCTTCATCTACTCGAGACGAACACATCTATATGGTTTAACAAGCATGAAATCAAGTCATTACACATAGAGAATCAAAACATGCACAAGTTAGGGTTAGAGCTCAAAACCTTTTTCTAAGAGGGGAGGCCTCAATCAGATGGTTGTGGTAGCTTTGATTGGATCTAGCAAACCTCCAGATGAAGTCTCAGACCCTGGTAAATTGTCTAGCTATGTTTTTGATCAAACTCAATTTCAGGTGTTGGTCTAGAGCTAGGTCATAGGTTGTTTGAGAGGGGGCTTTTGTGGGGGATGAACTCCTTTCACTATGGAGATGGTGGGTGCACAATTAATTAGAGTTTGGTTCTCTGTGGGGCTGTGGAGAAATGCGTCCTGGTTCCGGCCAGATTTTGAGCTCAAAATTGAACTCTCATAAAGGGAACTAGAGGGGGGCAGATGGTTAGCTTGAGCTTAGGAATGCTTGGAGAGTCTCTAGTGAGATTTTGGCAGAGTTTCCCTTAGGATTTTTGGTTAGCTCTCTTTTGGCCATAGAGAAGGTGGTCTAAATAGAGGGGCTTAGGGTGGAGCTCAGGGCTTCAATTTGGGTTCAATTAAGTGCTTATGTGGAGGGCTTCAAAGTGCTAAGAGCCAATCGGAGCTGGGTACATTGGATGAGTGAAATTGGGTTTGAGTTAAAGCATGTGGATCTCGATTTTGGCATTTTCCAGCCACTAGGCCGACCGACAGGGTCAGGGGTGGTGGCCAGAGAGGTCAGGTGAGCCAGGGGGGAGGGTTAATTATGATTAAACACTAATGTTTTTTCATGATGGTGGAGATATTTTGGCTTAGGCCTAAAAAAGGTTAAAATCCCGTAAATAAAGGGACCATTGGTCCATGTCTTATATAGGTGGGCTAAGTGAGTGTAGCCTGGTCACTAGGGTCCATTTGGTGGTTATGGTGTCATTAATTTGATGACTTTGGCATGGCTAGGTCAATTTTGGCGCATGGGTTTAATTTGGGTCAAAATGGCTAGAAGTTGGGTTTGGGTTAGGCTATCCATGATATTGGACTCAATTGATTGAGCAATTTGGATGATTGTCACAAAGGATTTCAAAAATATTTGGAGTGATTTTGAGTTGATTTGGTGGGTCAATTTGAAGGAATTTGGACATTTGATGAATTTGGGTATATTGGTGCGCTTAGGTTGGCCTAATGTTGGGTTGAGTCCAAATTGATGGTTTAAAATAGTCTACTAGTGACATCAATTANAGTGATTTTGAGTTGATTTGGTGGGTCAATTTGAAGGAATTTGGACATTTGATGAATTTGGGTATATTGGTGGGCTTAGGTTGGCCAAATGTTGGGTTGAGTTCAAATTGATGGTTGAAAATGGTCTACTAGTGACATCAATTGGGTGCCAATTTTGGGGTTTGGGTATTCAATTAGGTGACATTTGAGCATGTGGCTAAATTGGGGCAAATTAAGGGATATTGGATTTAGGTTGAAATTAAGTGGAATTGAAGCTTGATAAAGGCCAATTGAGAGATAAATTTGGTATTTGGAAGTGTTTTGAAGAGTTTTGGATCANTTCAATTAGGTGACATTTGAGCATGTGGCTAAATTGGGGCAAATTAAGGGATATTGGATTTAGGTTGAAATTGAGTGGAATTGAAGCTTGATAAAGGCCGATTGAGAGATAAATTTGGTATTTATAAGTGTTTTGAAGAGTTTTGAATCCAAATTGTGGCAATTGAGTGGGCCTTGAGGTTCAATTGGGTGAGATTGGGTCATATGTTCAAAATTGGGGGGTTTGGTTTAAATCAAAATTGAGCTCAAGGTATGGGTCAATTAAGCTTGGATTTGGTTTGAAATGATCATTGGCATGATGAATTTGAGTTTGGAATTGAAATTGTAGGAGATTGGGGTCAAATTGATGGACAATTGGGGTGAATTTGAGGAAATTGGGCCTTTAATGGTAATTTAGGGCTTTTGGTCAAAGTTGGTCAAATTGATCAAATTGGGTTCAATTGAAGGGTCCAATTTGGTTTTGGGGACATTTGAGATGATTTTGGAGGTTTTGGAAAAGTTTGGGATACCAAGAGTATTTTTGTAATTTTGGCAAAATTTTGGGGTATTTTGGTAAGTTTGGAAATTTTGGGTCGTTTTGAGCAATTTTGATAGTTTGAAATGATTTTTGAACAAATTTGGGTATTTTGGGTGAAATTGAGAGTTTTAGTCAAATTTGGGGTTTGGGGGTGTTTACGTAATTTGGGTAGATTTGGGGGGTATTTTGGTAAAATTGGGGTGCCAACCACTCTATGTGAGCCATGGATCAATGGAATCCTCATTTGGGTTCTCTATGTACTGTTCCTAGCTAAACCCCAACCTAGAGCTAGTGGATCTTGGGGACCATCTACATAAGTCTCCCAAAGGATCAAGGGATCAAAGTCAACAAAGTTTGGGTTTAGGGTTATGAATGAAAGTGAGTGTAAGTGAATGAACCAACTACAGATCAACACCCAGGGTCAACCTTAAGGCCAAGTAGTCCTATGGGGATTCACCTTGAGCTCTGGTTGACACTATTTTGGGTTTNTGGGATACCAAGAGTATTTTTGTAATTTTGGCAAAATTTTGGGGTATTTTGGTAAGTTTGGAAATTTTGGGTGGTTTTGAGCAATTTTGATAGTTTGAAATGATTTTAGAACAAATTTGGGTATTTTGGGTGAAATTGAGAGTTTTAGTCAAATTTGGGGTTTGGGAGTGTTTACGTAATTTGGGTAGATTTGGGGGGCAAAAGGCCAAGTTGGGTATTTTGGTAAAATTGGGGTGCCAACCACTCTATGTGAGCCATGGATCAATGGAATCCCCATTTGGGTTCTCTATGTACTGTTCCTAGCTAAACCCCAACCTAGGGCTAGTGGATCTAGGGGACCATCTACATGAGTCTCCCAAAGGATCAAGGGATCAAAGTCAACAAAGTTTGGGTTTAGGGTTATGAATGAAAGTGAGTGCAAGTGAATGAACCAACTCCAGACCAACACCCAGGGTCAACCTTAAGGCCAAGTAGTCTTATGGGGATTCACCTTGAGCTCTGATCGACACTATTTTGGGTTGTGGAGTTGCCCGTTGGAAGCTGTCGATCGCCGGAATCAAAATTTCGTCGCCCGCTTTGGAAAGGCATGTAATATATATATATGTATATATATATATATATATATATATATATATATATATATATATATATATATATATATATATATATATATAT
>JXCR01145513.1:147588-160138 GCA_002079205.1 Phalaenopsis hybrid cultivar | reverse complement strand
ATATATATATATATATATATATATATATATATATATATATATATATATTGTTCTGCATATCTTGAAGAAGTTAGTCGAGGGCTTGCTTTACTAAAATTAATCAAATGATTACGGTTGTTATTAACTTGCTAAATTTATTTATAAACCGCCGGACTGCTCTAGCAGTAAAGTATTAGGCTTCTTTATGATCTTAGGTTAGTGTGTCGGCACTTTATTTGTTTATTTGCTTGATCAACAAATTTGGTGTGCTGAGAATCTCAAGATAATTTTCTAATAAATTTAATTTTCATATAAAAAACATTGAGTATTCCAATTTCAGAGAGCTTGCAAGCAAATTGACCAGACACAATGGCATCAATGTTTGTCCAATCTGAATCAAATCAATCAATTTTGACATCGTCAAAGTTTTAAAATATTCGCAAAATATTGTCTAATCCAATGAACCCCTCTGAGCTGTCTANTATATATATATATATATATATATATATATATATATATATATATATAAGTTTATAAAAATATGAAATCAAACTAATCCCATGTTTTTCATAGTTCAAATGAAAGTGCACTGCACCCCATGTCATGTATCTATCCCGAAAGATAAACACAAGACTTGAGGATGAGAATCGATCAAATAAACTAAGAAATATATGACATTTGTTTGGTCTGTGAAACTATTTTATTTGCCTACAAGTTTCCCTATTTTATCTTCAAAGAGGTCAAAAGGGTAGGACTTCTCAACGAAATCGGACAAAGAGGTGTGAAAGGGGAATGACTCAAATTTGGAAAATTTATTGTAGATTCCAAAGGAAGAGAGACTAGGGGATGTCATAGATCAAGAGGAGAACCTTGGTAACTTCCCAAGTTACCCTATGGTTTGCCTTCAATTTTGAGGAGAAATATTTAAATGTTTCATTCTGCAAATTTTATTAGTTAAGGCTTACATTCATGTGAAATGATCACACAAATAGCCTGGAAGATGTGAGGATTTAGGTCATGATGAACAACAACCTTGGAATCCTAAGACAAGTTAGGGTTTATATTGTACAACATATCTATAAAAAAGACATAAAGATGAGTTGAGGATTTATGTTGCATAAGCCAACAACCTCAAAATCCTATGGCTTATTGTTTAATTCTAAGGAAAGATATGTTGTTGTAGATCCTCTTGCTGTTAAAGATGGTCGTACTGCCCAAAGTGCTAGCTCCAAGCTCCTAGTCGTGACGAATTTAATTTTTCTAATGTGTCAAGTTATAATGTCAAATCAAATGTCCCTATGGTTATGGTCATTTAAATATTATGGGGCATATTAAAGTTGATTAGAGTGACACAGGTTAAGATCCTACGGTTCCCTCGTTCCGACACCATTATTTTCTTTTGGATTCACTTAGTCCAAAAATTTACTAAACTCAACTTAATAAATTTTGTACTTTCATTTAGACCGTGGAAGTCATGTTAGCAACCGTAGGTTACCTCCTCCGAGGGATTTTCGATCATCCAATAAAGACGTCTTAATTTAGTTGCAATTGTTATTTTTTGATCTTCGTGATTAAATTTTGAGTTGTCTTATTATTTTCATGTTGTGGCGGTAAATTTTATCTTGGTTGATTTTAATTTTTGTTTCGGTTTTACGGCTATCCTAGCAGTTTTGGTTTTCATGCAAGGTGACATCATTGTTTAACATGCAAGCTTAAGACAGGAAGTACAGAAAAGGTAAATGCATTAATTTAAAAGCGTACCTGTTGATTTTTCACGTTCAACCACCTGAAAGGTCAGTACTTGCAAGACATGTATATAATTTTGTAGGGAATTTGAATCGCAGGAGTAGATGAAGGTTTAGCTACCAAACCCCAAGTTATGATTTTGTTGAATTTCAGCAGATCCTAATAGATGATTTTAGAACAAAAATATAGCAAGCCCAATTTGCTCTTTAGAATGACCAATACATTTCAAAATGCTCGAGGCATGACCCTTGACCAATTTGAAGATTTCTTGAAATATTTTGAGTTCATTTTGAACTTATCATATTATTTCATTAATCATTTGAGTTGAAGTGTGACTACCCGTTTCTCAGCGAAACCTAACAATTTAATTCTAAGAATAGGACACTCGATTAATCAATTGATTTTTAATTTAAGAGTTATGTGAGTGGGTTCCCCTAAGGCAAGTTTAGGTCATTTAAAAATTATGGTGCCCATAATTAAGGTCGGGCTTGTAGTGTTTAAAGATGTTAATTTCCAATCATGTTATCTTCTAAATCTGATCATTTGAGTGTAGACATCGAGCCCATGTCACTACCAGTCCTTTAATAATCATAATAGGTGGAATGGTGATTATCAAAACTTTTAATTTAAGTGATATGTATCCTTATCAAAAGATCACATCATCCTCAACTATGGGCTTAAGAAAAGTAAATTATCATCTTTCTAGCTTAAGCCCATCACTTAAGAATAGTTTGATCTTAATTGACTTTCAAGTCATGAAGATTAAGAGAATTATGATTTTGTTGATGTTGTGCAAGGGTGATGAGTGAGTTTCTACCTTTTAATCCCATTGTATTTCAATCATCCAAACATATTTATTAAGATCAAAATTACTCATTTTCCCTTAGTTAATCATAAATTTTGATTAAGGCACCTAAGTCTAAAAGNAAGGAATTTGAATCGCAGGAGTAGATGAAGGTTTAGCTACCAAACCCCAAGTTATGATTTTGTTGAATTTCAACAGATCCTAATATATGATTTTAGAACAAAAATATAGCAAGCCCAATTTGCTCTTCAGAATGTCCAATACATTTCAAAATGCTCGAGGCATGACCCTTGACCAATTTGAAGATTTCTTGAAATATTCTGAGTTCATTTTGGACTTATCATATTATTTCATTAATCATCTGAGTTGAAGTGTGACTACCCCATTTCTTAGCGAAACCTGACAACTTAATTATTCTAAGAATAGGACGCTCGATTAATCAATTGATGTTTAATTTAAGAGTTATGTGAGTGGGTTCCCCTAAGGCAAGTTTAGGTCATTTAAAAATTATGGTGCCCATAATTAAGGTCGAGCTTGTAGTGTTTAAAGATGTTAATTTCCAATCATGTTATCTTCTAAATCTGATCATTTGAGTGTAGACATTAAGCCCATGTCACTACGAGTCCTTTAATAATCATAATAGGTGGAACGGTGATTATCAAAACTTTTAATTTAAGTGATATGTATCCTTATCAAAAGATCACATCATCCTCAACTATGGGCTTAAGAAAAGTAAATTATCATTTTTCTAGCTTAAGCCCATCACTTAAGAATTGTTTGATCTTAATTGACTTTCAGATCATGAAGATTAAGAGAATTATGATTTTGTTGATGTTGTGCAAGGGTGATGAGTGAGTTTCTACCTTTTAATCCCATTGTATTTCAATCATCCAAACATATTTATTAACATCAAAATTACTCATTTTCCCTTAATTAATTCTAAATTTTGATTAAGGCACCTAAGTCTAAAATTATCACTTTGCCCTTGGGGTACCTCACTTCATAACTCATTATATATAACCCAAATGACTTTGAGGGTTTAGAGTGTCATATCCATGAGATAATTATAATGTTAGAGGAGAATATGTGGACTTCTCAAAATTTAATCTAAATTAAACCCAAAAAATAAGATTCCTTAGAAATTAATTTATTTGATTTTTTCCAAAATAAATTTTTTATTTATGAGAAAATTATTAGAGGTTTTCCTAGGTTAGAGAAATACTTAGCCAAAATTTCATGATTTTTTGAATTAAATTATTATAATTATTTTAATGGGAAAATAAGGAAAATTCATTTTTAAACTTTTAAAATTTATTTTAATTTAGGAAAATTAGGAAAAATAGTTTAATGAGTCCCAAGTGATCAGGAAACCATTAGGCACATTTTAAAATTTTTTTTTTGGGATTTTTTAATTATTTTTAATCATTTTAAAATTCAAAATAAGGATAAAAAATTAAGTATTTTCTAAAAAAATAATTTTATTTTCCCCAAGTGTCTCTGATCACAAGGAACTCAGAAAATGACTTTCATAATTTTCTCAAGTGTATTTAATTTAATGTAATTATTTTTGTACAAAAATACAAGGTTCCTTAGAAAATGAACTTCATTGCTTGAACTTAATCAAATAGTTTTTACATTTTTACCGTCGATAAACATGATTTTTAAGAACAATGTGGGATTGATTTTGTCAATTTTTTATAAGTATATAATTTTAAAAAATTAACACAAGATATGTACATTTAATTAAATATAGAAATTTACAAGATAATTCAAGACATCATGATATTTTTCCTAAACTTCTCCATCTATAGGAAACCTACTAAAATAATTCCCATAATTTTCCAAATGATATTTTGATTTATATAATTAAAATAAGCCAAAATAGTCACATTAGCTTGAAAGTTAGGGCTAGAAGCATAGAGATGTCCCCTGATCTTGGAAAATTGGAAGACATAGCCTCTTTCATGAGGAATGAACCCTCAAAATTTCTAGTCATGGTGAGCAGTCTTTAGTCATGAAGAATTGAAATACCACATAGGGTATTTAATTCATTAAAAATCAGGGAACAAGAAACTAATTTTTTTTAGTCCACATTATTCTTCTCTGTTCACAGAGCAAGAGGGTATTTTTCTTTTATTTTTATGATTTTTCTAGAGAAAGATATGGATTTTTGAAGTTTAGGCATTTAAAATAATTTAGAAATCCCATAATTTTCTACTTATCCACGCGGCGCCAACTCAACCTACGACAGCTCTGAACTCACACGCGGCGCTTTACTATTTGACACTGCCATTCACCTCAGCTGCCACGCGGCCCGCGGTTCACGCACCAAGAGTCTATCCGACTCGATCTCCTCCATCCATTGTATACACGGGCGATCAGGCGACATTCATTCATAGTCCCCATCTGACTTAGATCGAGAACCGTTCACACTAAAACCTTAAGATCTTAGCCTAGACTCAACCAAATTGCATGGGATTTATTTCTAAACCTTCATCTACTCAAGACAAACAAATCTATACGGTTAATCGAGTATGAAATCAAGCCATTACAAATGGAGAATCAAAATAAGCTCAATCTATGGTTACATCTCAATACCTTTGTCTGAGAGGGGAGGTCTTAATCAGATGGTTGTGGTAGCTTAGATTGGACCCACCAAACCTGCGGATAAAGTCTCAAGCCCTGGTGAATTTTCTAGGTATGATTTCAATCAAACTCAATTTCAAGTGTTGGTCTAGAGCTATCCTAGAGGCTGTTTCAGAGGGAGCTTTTGTGGGGAATCAAATTCTTTTACTGTGGGGATGGTGTGTGCACAATTAATTGAAGTTTGGTGCACTGTGGTGGAGAGGAGAGACCTGTCCTGATTTTAGGGCAATTTTCACTGAAGAAATTGGCACTAAGGGGTGGCTATCAATGGCTGAGAGCAAGGGGATTGCACTTAGGATGATTTAGAGAGGCTCCGGTGAGATTTTGGTAGAGTTTACTTAAGGTTCCAAGCATTCTCTTCCTTGGTCGTGCAGAGGTCAAATTAAAGTCATGACTGCCTGATACACCTAAAATATATAGTGTTTTTAGACAAATTTTTATACCTATTTTTGAGATATTGCGCTTTAATGGAAGGTATTTGTGTGTTTTTCTTTTAGGTACAAGTAAAAAGTTAAAAAATGCTAAAAGGAGTGAAAAATTATCAAATTTGGAGCAAAAATTTGAAATTTGTGCAAAAGTGTTTTGGCGCCTAAGCGCCGGTGAAATAGAGAAAGTCACGCCTAAGCGCCAGAGGCAGTTATTTGGCGGTTTTCTTCATTTGACCAAATTTTAAAGAGGCATTTGAGGTACCTATTGGCTAAAGAGGGTGGTTATGACCAATAGGAATGAAAATATTATTAAAAAACTTGTGAAGGCATCCCTTGGAAAATACATCAAATTTGGACACATTTTGAAGAGTTCCCAACGCACCTCTTGGGAAATTTATAAAAGAAGGAACTTGAGAAATTTGAGTGTGGTGCTTGAAGAGGGAGAGAGTGTTGAGTCTTAAGAAGATCGTGGAGAATCTTGTGGAGAGATTCAGGCATAAAAAAATTTACTTTTTTTTTAATTTTTAGTTTNTATAACCCAAATGACTTTGAGGGTTTAGAGTGTCATATCCATGAGATAATTATAATGTTAGAGGAGAATATGCAAACTTCTCAAAATTTAATCTAAATTAAATATTTATTTAAACCCAAAAAATAAGATTCCTTGGAAATTAATTTATTTGATTTTTTCCAAAATAAAGTTTTTATTTATGAGAAAATTATTAGAGGTTTTCCTAGGTTAGAGAAATACTTAGCCAAAATTTCATGATTTTTTGAATTAAATTATTATAATTATTTTAATGGGAAAATAAGGAAAATTCATTTTGAAATTTTTAATTTTTATTTTAATTTAGGAAAATTAGGAAAAATAGTTTAATGAGTCCCAAGTGATCAGGAAAACATTAGGCACATTTTAAATTTTTTGTTTGGGATTTTTTAATTATTTTTAATCATTTTAAATTCAAAATAAGGATAAAAAATTAAGTATTTTCTAAAAAAATAATTTTATTTTCCCCAAGTGTCTCTGATCACAAAGAACTCAGAAAATGACTTTCATTATTTTCCCAAGTGTATTTAATTTAATGTAATTATTTTTGTACAAAAATACAAGGTTCCTTAGAAAATAAACTTCAATGCTTGAACTTAATCAAATAGTTTTTACATTTTTACAGTCGATAAACATGGTTTTTAAGAACAATGTGGGATTGATTTTGTCAATTTTTGATAAGTATATAATTTAAAAAAAATTAACACAAGATATGTACATTTAATTAAATATAAAAATTTACAAGATAATTCAAGGCATCATGATATTTTTCCTAAACTTCTCTATCTATAGGAAACCTACTAAAATAATTCCCATAATTTTCCAAATAATATTTTGATTTATATAATTAAAATAAGCCAAAATAGTCACATTAGCTTGAAAATTAGGGCTAGAAGCATAGAGATGTCCTCTGATCTTGGAAAATCGAAAGACATAGCCTCTTTCATGAGGAATGAACCCTCAAAATTTCAAGTCATGGTGAGCAATATTTGGTCATGGAGAATTGAAATACCACATAGGGTATTTAATTCATTAAAAATCAGGGAACAAGAAAATAATTTTTATTTTTATTCCAAGTTATTCTTCTCTGTTCACAGAGCAAAAGGATATTTTTCTTTTATTTTTATGATTTTTTTAGAGAAAGATATGAATTTTTGAAGTTTAGGCATTTAAAATAATTTAGAAATCCCATAATTTTCTACTTATCCATGCGGCGCCAACTCAACCTACGATAGCTCTGAACTCACACGCAGCGCTCTACTATTTGACACCGCCATTCACCTCAGCTGCCACACGGCCCGTGGTTCACGCACCAAGAGTCTGTCCGGCTCGATCTCCTCCATCCACTGGATACACGGGCGATCAGACGACATTCGCTCATCGTCCCCATCTGACTTGGACCGAGAACCGTTCACACTAAAACCTTAAGATATTAGCCTAGAGTCAACCAAATTGCATGGGGTTTATTTCTAAACCTTCATCTACTCAAGACAAACACATATATACTGTTAATCGAGTATGAAATCAAGCCATTACAAATGGAGAATCAGAATAAGCTCGATCTATGGTTACATCTCAATACCTTTGTCTGAGAGGGGAGGTCTCAATCAGATGGTTGTGGTAGCTTAGATTGGACCCACCAAACCTGCGGATAAAGTCTCAAGCCCTGGTGAATTTTCTAGGTATGATTTTGATCAAACTCAATTTCAAGTTTTGGTCTAGAGCTATCCTAGAGGCTGTTTCAGAGGGAGCTTTTGTGGGGAGTCAACTTCTTTTACTGTAAGGATGGTGTGTGAACAATTAATTGAAGTTTGGTGCACTGTGGTGGAGAGGAGAGACCTGTCCTGATTTTAGGGCAAATTTCAGTGAAGAAATTGGCACTAAGGGGTGGTTATCAATGGCTGAGAGCAAGGGGATTGCACTTAGGATGGTTTAGAGAGGCTCCGGTGAGATTTTGGTAGAGTTTCCTTAAGGTTCCAAGCATTCTCTTCCTTGGTCGTGCAGAGGTCAATTTAAAGTCATGACTGCGTGATACACCTAAAATATATAGTGTTTTTAGACAAATTTTTATACCTATTTTTGAGATATTACGCTTTAATGGAAGGTATTTGTGTGTTTTTCTTTTAGTTACAAGTAAGAAGTTAAAAAATGCTAAAAAGAGTGAAAAATGATCAAATTTGGTGCAAAAATATGAAATTTATGCAAAAGTGTTTTGGCGCCTAAGCCCCGGTGAAACATAGAAAGTCACGCCTAAGCGCCAGAGGCAGTTATTTGACGATTTTCTTCATTTGAACAAATTTTAAAGAGGCATTTGAGGTACCTATTGGCTAAAGAGGGTGGTTATGACCAATAGGAACGAAAATGCTATTAAAAAACTTGTGGAGGCATCCCTTGGAGAATACATCAAATTTGGACACATTTTGAAGAGTTTCCAAGGCACCTCTTGGGAAATTTATAAAAGAAGAAAGTTGAGAAATTTGAGTGTGGTGCTTAAAGAGGGAGAGAGTGTTGAGTCCTAAGAAGATCGTGGAGAATCTTGTGGAGAGATTCAGGCATCACAAAATTTACTTTTTCCTTTTATTTTTAGTTCTATTTTTGAGAGTTTAGAGTGTTGTAAAAGAGAAGAGAATCAAAGGAACTTCAAGAGTTTGGTGGAAGATTTGAGATAAGTTTTTATCTTTTTTTTTAAACTACTTTTGGTTTTAATCGAGACTTCTTGTTAGTTTGACAATGATTTCTACTTTTAAACTAAAGTGTGGTTTTATTTTCTCCATGGATTCTGAGTAGTTTTCTTTATCTTTCTCCTTAAAATGATAAGTAATTAATGTGTTGGACGGAAGTTGTGGAGAGTATTAATCTTTAATGTTGGAAGAATTTGTGATGGTTTAGTTCCATGCACTTCATTTACTTCTTTATCTGGCCCATCTAGATGTTAAAATTTGTTAAGAGAACACGTAAGAACCGGTATGATATTGTCTAAATCAACAATTAGAAAGAATCACATGAGGTTGTATGAATGAGAATGTAATTTATATGATTTAGTGCAAATAAATAGGGAAATAATCTTTAAAGGGTGTAGAGTTAGAGTACTTTAAAGTGACAGGTTAAAGCCCCCAACTTGATTTATTGTTTTAGGTTTTGATACGAGATGTTACCCCCCAGGTGATGAGAATCGAGGGAACTCTAGAGTGAGAGTAGTTATCTTCTTTGCCTAGCCGGCTCCAGAACTATTCAAACTTTAAATTAGCCAATTTTCTTTATAGCATCTCTAGTGAGGGTAAAAAATATTATTACTCCTATTTGACACAACACAATTTGCATACTTCCACAACATAATTTTTATACTTATTACTGATTCATGAAAAGGTGAAAGATATTTTCATAGTTTGTGCTTTTCTATTACATAAATTAAAGTTATTTAGAAGTTGTTAATGTTTTGTCAAAATATCAAAAATACAAAAAAGATTCAAATTTTAATTACTGTAAAATTATCTAGAGTTTAAGTAATTATGTTTTTAGAATATAAAGTTTGTTGTTTAATAGTGCATATTGCGTATTTTCCCTGTGGGTTTGATATTCGGGCTTAATCAAAAAGTCCTATATTACTTGATAACGATATGTATACTTGAATAGTATCCCAATACATATATAATTTGAAAATTTAAATTCTTATTTTCTTCAGGATAAATTTTTTGGTGCTATCGCAAAATAAGAAAATATAAGTTAAAAATATATTTAAAGACATTGTTATACTTTGCATATAAATAGTCGGGATCAAGTTTTTTGCGTTGTTGTCGAGAAAGATTTCAAAAATTGATTTAAAAGCAAATTTTAATTTTTAGAAAGTCTTATTTAAACTTTAAAAAAATTATAGTATTTTATTTTGTGTGTTTAATTTTATTTCATGTTTGTGTATGCGTAGTTCGGGTTCTGAAAAACTAGTGTCATACAATTCTGAATTAGAAAGAACTGTTAAGAAAATCAAAAAAACCAAAAAAATTAAAAATCTTGAAAAATCTAAAAAAAATTTTAGAAATGGCAAACCAAAAGAATCAAAATGCTGAAATCATCAAGAATTTAGACCATTAAGTGATTATGCCAACCCTACAATAGATGAACTTCATTGTAGTATTCAAAACCCTACTGTAGTGGCTAATTCATTTGAGCTTAAACCTGCTACTATCCAAATGATATCAAATAAATAGTTTATGGGATCACCAATTGAGGATCCAAATTTACCTCTTGTCAATTTTTTAGAATTGTGCGCTACATTTAAATATGATGGTATATCAGATGATGCCATAAGACTTAGGTTATTTTCTTTCTCACTGAGGGATAAAGCTAAGATGTGGTTGAATTTATTAGCACCTGGATCTATCAGAACTTGGGGTGATTTAGCCAAAAATTCCTTGCTAAATATTTTCCACTTCAAAAATTGCAAAACTTAGAAATGATATTACATCTTTTTATCAGTTTGAAAGGGAATCTATTTATGAAGCATGGGAATGATTTAAAGAACTCTTAAGAAGGTGTCCACACCATGCAATACTAGATTGGCTAATAATTCAAACTTTTTATAATGGATTAGTTGGATCTCTTAGATTTATTATCGATGCTGGTGGTGGTGGTTCGTTGATGTCAAAACCTTTTCATGACACTTATGCTTTAATTGAAGAAATGACTACCAATAATTTTAAATGGCCTTATAAGAGGGTAAATCCAAAGAAAGTAGCCAGTATTCATGAATCTGATGCATTTACTATGTCAGCAAATTAAGTTGCTGCAATTTCAAGGAAGTTAGACCAATTTGGAATGAATTTTTTTCAACCAATCTCTATGATTGAAGAGAATTCGTTAGGTAAAATGGTAGATTCTCAAGCATCATTAGAAACTTTTAATGCTATAAATAACAAGCAGAATAACCCATATTCAAATTATTATAACCCAGGTTGGAAGAACCATCCCAACTTCAATTGGAATAATATTACGGGTGGTAATAATCAGCAATGGGGGAACAATCAAGTAAACCCATTGGGAAACTGGAACAACCAAGGGAATAATAATTATAGACTTATCCTCCAAGTTTCAACAGTAATCCACAATTTAAGGAGAAGAAGTTTTCTATATAAGAAGTGGTGTTACAAATGGGAAATCAATTACAAAGTCAAAGAGCTACAATTAGAAATATTGAGAATCAACTTGGGCAAATCACAAATTCATTAAGTAATAGATCCCAAGGAACACTTCATAGTAATACTGAAATAAATCCAAAATAACAGAATAAAGAGCAAGTAAAAGTCATTTAACTTAGAAGCGGAAGAGAGTTGGAAGATAGGATTAAAAATAATGTACCTTAAAAGAGTTATAGAAGATGTCCTAGTGAAAGTGGATCAATTTATCTTTCCTGTTGATTTCATTGTGCTAGATATGAAGGAAGATAAAGAGATACCTATCATCTTAGGGAGACCTTTCTTAGCCACAGGAAGAGCAATGATAGATGTGCAAAAAGGGGAATTAACAATGCGTGTCAATGATCAAACTATTACTTTTAACATTTTAAGATCAATGAAATATCCTGCAAAAGGTAAAGATGATGAATGCTATAGAATGAATGTTATAAGATACCTGAGTGAATGCCATTTCAAAACTAATTACGAAGAAAATTCTGAAGTAAAAGATTTGGAACACAATAAAAAAGAGGAATTAAATCAATTTGAAGATCTTTTTAAGGAAGATTCAAACTATGTTCAAGAAAGTTTTGAAATTTTGGACACTATAGAAAATAATAAATCATTTTGTCCATCAATAGAAAAGCCTCTAGAACTTGAGTTAAAGTTACTTCTTGATCATTTAAAATATGCCTTTTTAGGGAGATTCCTCCTACTTTACCTGTTATAATTTCCTCAAAATTAACAATGGAAGAAGAAGAAAGGTTGATAAAAATTGCGAAAAATTTTAAAAGCCTTTGGATGGGCAATTGCTGATATTAAAGGAATCAGTCCTTCAATTTGTATGCATAGAATTCATATGAAAGAAAACTGCAAACCCAAGGCTGATTCTCAAAGGAGATTGAATCTTGTTATGAAAGAAGTTGTAAAGAAAGAAATTTTAAAGTGGTTAGATGCTGAAATTATCTATCCTATTTCAGATAATGCATGAGTTAGTCCAATTCACTTCTTTCTTAAGAAAGGAGGAGTAATTATGACTGTGAATGAACATTATGAATTAATACAACCTAGACAAGTTGCAGGGTGGTGAATATGCATTGATTATAGAAAATTAAATCTTGCCACTAGGAAGGATCACTTTCCATTACCCTTTCTAGATCAAATGCTAGATAGACTTGTTGGGCATAAATACTTTTATTTTCTAGATGGATATACTGGTTATCACCAAATT
>JXCR01145513.1:133426-145184 GCA_002079205.1 Phalaenopsis hybrid cultivar | reverse complement strand
ATATATATATATATATATATATATATATATATATATATATATATATATATATATATATATATATATATATATATATATATATATATATAATGTTAGCAGTGGACTATGTATCCAAATGAATAGAAGCTGTTGTTTTACCTCGATGTGATGCTCAAAGTGTTGCAAAGTTTTTGAAAACAAACATATTTTGTAGATTTGAGATGTCGAGAGTTATCATAACTGATGAGGGAAGTCATTTCAGAAATGTCATAATGGAGAAATTACTAAGGAAATATCATATAAACCATAGAATTGATTCTGCTTATCATTCTCAGATAAGTGGTTTGGCTGAATTATCCAATTGAGAAATTAAAATAATTATGGAAAAATTAGTGAATCCAACAAAAATGGATTGGTCAGTCAAACTTGACTATTCTTTGTGGGCTTATAAGACTGCATATAGAACTCTTATAGCAGTCTCTCCATATAGGCTAATATTTGGGAAAGCTTGTCACTTACTAGTTGAACTTGAGCATAAAGCATATTGGGCAATTAAACAGTTCAATTATAATTTGAAAGATGCTGGTGAGAAAAGATTATTGTCATTAAATGAGCTTGAAGAGATAAGGAATGAGTCTTATGAGAGTGCTAAGATTTACAAAGAAAAGATGAAGATGCAACATGATCAAAAGATTCTTACTAAAAATTTTCAGTCAGGAAAACAAGTTTTAGTTAAGATTATTTCCAGGCAAACTTAAGTCCAGGTGGATGAGCCCATTTGTTGTGATGAAATTTTATCCTTATGAAGCTGTGGATATTAAAGATCCTAAGACTGATAAAGTTTTTAAAGTGAATAGACATAGACTGAAACCTTATTTTGTAGGGGATCATCATAAATTCAATGAAGTAATGAAGTTGGGTTAACCAGAATAAGCACTAGTTATGTCAAGCTGACAACATTAAATCAAGCGCTTTGTGGGAGACAACCCATAGTTATCAGTGTTTTTTCTTTGAATATTGTTTGCGTGTGATTAAGAAAATTCGGGGTAGTTTTTTTTAGCCATTATGTGTTAGTATTGATTTTAAGACTTTATTTAGTAACCTAGACATTTTAGAATGAGAATTTGGACGTTAAGTTGACTGGTGCAAAATTGAGCACTGACGCTTAAGCGCCAATATTCGACGCTTAAGTGCGCAGTTAAAACCCATGTGCAAACTTAAGATTCTAGAAGGTTTAACAGCTAATTGGTTTGTAAAAACGTGCCAATGCAGTTCCAAGACATGCCTAGAAGTTATTAGAAGGATTTAGGCCTATAAATATAAGAGTGAGAGATGACTTTCACCCTAGAAGTTATTAGAAGGAATTTCACCCAAGATCATTTTCATCCCTAAAGTCTATAAGAGTGAGAGATTTTGAGAAGTTGTCTTCATGGGAGATGGATTTGAAGAAGAAGAAGAGACCATGAGGAAGAGATTCATTAGTCAAAGTGCACAAGAGATGTACAATGGTTTCTTAGCCGTTAGGTATCAAAGGAATATCGAAAAAGATCAATAAAATTGAGACTACCATGGCTTTACTCGAGACCAAGGTATTTGAGATTCATGCACATCTTGAGCATGTTGAATGACAATTGAAAATGCAATTTAGCCATACTAGGTATATAGAGGAAGCAGATAAGAAGATGTATCTTAAACAGAAGTGGATTGAAGAAGATAGTATCAGAGCTCGTCACCACTATCCGTTTTATCAACATTATATTCCGATTGCCCCAGGAGAGACTAATGAAAGATTGGACTTTGTCCCATCAAATGAAGAGTGGAATTAAGTTCTATGTTTGAGTTTGTTTGTTTGGAGTTATTGTGTTTACGTGTTGGTGTTTATTTTTAGTGTTTATGACTTATATGTGTTAATTGTTTAAGTTTGTTAAGTGTTTCTAATTAGAATATTTTCTCATATGAGACTATTTGGAGTGAGAATTAAGTGTTATATGTACTTCTACTAGTTTGTGAATGAATGTATATGTTTGTTTTTGTGAAAATTAGTGTTATTTTTGTCTCAAATTGAATTGAGTTATATGATAGAATTTTGAGAGAGAGGAGAGTTGTAGGAGTTGAAAATAGTTATTTAAATGTTTTGAAACCAGTTAGGGGTAGTATATTTAGGCTAATAGTGCATTTTACTTATATTTAAAAATCTAAAAAATCATGAACTAGCACCTAAGCGCCACATTCTTGTGCTTAAGCGCGATGTAACCCAAGAGGCAGGCGCCTAAGCACCACTTACCTGTGATGTGTTTTTATGTTTTTGACTTGAAACATGTATGTTTGTGTATTGGTTTGGATTTTGTGATGTGTGAGACTTTTATTTTGTTTAATTGTATTGTGAGGTTGTATTTTGATAGTAGTTTTTTTTTTAATTCTAGGGTAGTAATTGTTGTTATGTGTTGATCACTGTGTTAGTCAATTATAATTGAACTTAATTCTATGCCATTTAAAAATTTTAAAAATCTTGCTAACTTTAGTTTTAAACTTTAATTTTAGAAAATTGCTACCATATATTTTCCTTTTATATTGTTAGTGTGTTTGTTTTTATGTTGAGATTGAAAATCAAAGTTAGTGTGTTAGTCTGTTTTTATGTTTGTACCCACTGCTTAGAAGTTTATTAAATCTCTACATGTTGAATTAAAATTAAAATAGTAGAAATTGATCAAAAATCAAGTTTAATCTTATTTTTAGTTTTATACTTGTATAATTAGGGTATAAAAATTTTTGTAAGCATGTTATTTCAAATTTTCATTCCTACTTGTATATATCTGCTGCTAAACTGTTTAATCTTGTTAAAAATTTAAGTTTGGGGGAAATGAAAAATATTTTCAAAACTTGAATTTTTTTTTCTCAAATGTGCTATAAGTGAATTTGATTTGAAAAGAAAAATGTTTATGCATATGAAGTTATATTAGGGAAGTAAAATTTGATTTTAGAAATGAGTAAGAGAATTTAGTTAAAATTCTAAGTAATGAAGAAAAACTTTCAGTTAAAAATTTTTAGTGTAGAAAATGTTAATTATAATGTAACTATCTTTAGTAAGAAAAAATGCATTTTTGAAAAAATTAGAAAATTTAGAATTTTTTTTAATACTTAAATTTCTTTTATTAAAATAATTTTCAAAATTATTATTATGTTTATAAGTAAAAGATTTATATCAAGACTTTTCTTTAGGAAAGGAGAAGTGAAATTCAAAACTATTAAAGGCCTGCTCACATATAGTAATCCTTGCCTAAAAAAAAAGAGAAAAAGAAAACAAAAAGAAAAAAAAGAAAAGAAAAAGAAGAAAAAAAATAAAAAATAAGGGAGGAGAAGCTTGAGGATTAGTGCCTAATTAAAAATTGGTTCCACATTTGATCTTTTTGAATTATAAGACTTGAGAAACTCTTAAGCTTAAAGATATAATATAGTAAGTAAAACTATTCTTAAAAAAAAAACTTTTAAGTGGAGATAATAAAAGGACTAAATTCTAAAATTGGAAAATCTACAATATTTCTGAATTAGATAGGAACTCATATTTTCATTTTTCTTAACATTAAAAATTTATACACTTTAAGTTGGTCTCATTTAGTGAATATATTTTCTAAATTGGACTAGTATATTTCTAAATCTAAATTTTAGTAACTCCTAAAGAAACTCATATACATATCATACTTATTTAGTTTTTAAAGATTGAAGTGTCACTTGAGGACAAGTAACATTTTAAGTTTGGGGGATTTTGGTACACCTAAAATATATAGTATTTTTAGACACATTTTTATTTCTATTTGTTAGATATTGTGCTTTAATGGAAGGGATGTTAACATTTGTTGAGAGAACATGTAAGAACTGGGATGTTACTTTTTCAATCAACAATTATAAAGAATCACATGAGGTTGTATGAATGAAAATGTAATTCATATGATTTAGTGCAAATAAATAGGGAAATAATCTTTGAAGGGTGTAGAGTTAGAGGATTTTAAAGTGTCAGGTTAAACCCCAAACTTGATTTATTGTTTTAGGTTATGATACGAGATGTTAGTCCCCAAGTGGAGGGAATTAAGGGAACTCTAGAGTGAGAGTTGGTATCTTCCTTGCCTAGCCGGTCTTCAGAATTATTCAAACTTTAAATTAACTAATGTTCTTTATAAAATCTCTAGTAAGGGTAAAGAATATTGTTGCTCCTATTTGGAACAACACAATTTGCATACTTCCACAACATAATTCCTACACTTATTACTGATTCATGAAAAGGAGAAAGATATTTTCATAATATGTGATTTTCTTTTACATAAACTAAAGTTATTTAGAAGTTGTTACTGTTTTGTCAAAATTTTAAAAATTCTTAAAATATTTGAATTTTAATTACTGCCAAATTATCTATAGTTTAAGTAACTGTCTTTGTAGAATAGAAAGTTTGTTGTTCAATAGTGCATATTATGTATTTTCCTTATGGGCTTATTTAAAAATTCCTATATTACTTGATAACGATATGTATACTTGCGTAGTATCCCCATATATAAATAAATTGAAAAGTTAAATTCTTATTTTCTTTAGAATCAAGTTTTTGGTGATGTTACAAAATAAGAAAATATATGTGAAAAATAAAATTAAAGACATTATTATACTGTTGCATATAAACAATCGAGATCACTGCCTGGTGGAGCTCAGGGCTGGGAGTTGGGTGCTAAAGCATGCTAAGGTGGATCCAATTAGAGTGAGCCAAATTAAGGGGGTTTAATTTTGGGTTTTGGCCAATGGGGGCACCTTTGGGCTGGTTATTTCTGGCGGCTAAGGTGGTGGCTAGCAAGGGCATGGTCACTTCTTAGCTCAGGGAGGCCAGACGGTGCTTAATGATGGTTAACCCCTAATGTATGCAATGATGAAGAAGATATCCCAAGTTTAGGCCAAATATGGGGTGAAATCCCTTAAATCAAGGGACCATTGGTCCATAGCTCATCTTGGCTAGTTTATGTGGATTTAGCCTATCCATAGGGTGTACTTGGTGGTTGTGGTGTCATTAATTTGGTGGCTTAGGCATGGCTAAGTTGATTTTGATGCATGGGTTCAATTTGGGTCAAAATGGCTAGAAGTTAGGTTTGGGTTAGGCTAGCCAAGACATTGAGCTCAATTGATTTATCAACATTGTGTAGATGATTGTCACAAGAGATTTGGAAAAGATTTGGAGTGATTTTGAATTGATTTAGAGGTTCAATTTTAAAGATTTTGGACATTTGGTAAATTTAGGGGTGTTGGGTTAGACTTGGGTCAAGTCCAAATTGATGCTTGAAAATGGTCTATAGGAATGTCATAAAGAGTTTTCAACATCAATTGGGGGCCAATTTTGGGGTTTGGGTATTCAATTTGGTGGAATTTGGAAACAGCCAATTTCGGGCAAATTAGGGGATTTTTAATGTGGGTTGAAATTGAGTGGCATTGAGGTTTGACCAAAGCCAATTAAGGGTTCAATTTGATGTGTAGGATTGTTATTAAGAGTTTAGGATCCAAATTGGGGCAATTGAGGGGATCATATGGTTCAATTAAGTGAAATTAGGCCATAGGGCTAAAATTGGAGGTTTTGATTTGTCTCAAAATTGAGCTCAAAGCATGGGTCAATTTGGTTTGGATTGATCATATGAAAGACGAATTTGAGTTTAGAATTAAAATTGGGGAGGATTAGGGTCAAATAGATGGACATTTGAGGTGAATTTGGGGAAATTGGGCCTTTAAAGGCAATTTGGGGGTTTTGGTCAAAATGGTCAAATTGATCAAATTGGATTGAATTGAAGGGTCCAAATTAGTTTTGGAGACATTTGAAGTGATTTTCGATGTTTTGGGAAAGTTTGGGGTGCCAAGGGTTTTTTTGTAATTTTGGCAAATTTGAAGGTATTTTGGTAATTTTGACAAATTTGGGTGGTTTTGGGCAATTTGAGTATTTTCAAATGGTTTGAAATGATTTTTGGACAAGTTTGGGTATTTTAGGTGAATTTGAGAATTTTGGCAAAATTTAAGTTTTCAAGGGCATTTAGGTAATTTGGGTGGATTTGGGGGCAAAAGGCCAAGTTGGATATTTTTGGTAGAATTGGGGTGTCGACCACTATGTATGAGCTATGGACCAATGAAATCTCCATTTGAGTCCTCTATGTAATGGTCTTAGCTAAACCCTAGCCTAGGGCTAGTGGGTCCAGGGGACCATCTACATGAGTCTCCCAAGATTGAGGGATCAAAGTCAACAATTTTGGGTTTAGGGTTGCAAGTTGATATAGGTGGTAGTGAGTGTAAGTGAGTGAACTAGCTCCAGACCAACACCCAGGGTTAGCCCTAAANGCTTATTTAAAAATTCCTATATTACTTGATAACGATATGTATACTTGCGTAGTATCCCCATATATAAATAAAATGGAAAGTTAAATTCTTATTTTCCTTAGAATCATGTTTTTAGTGCTGTTACAAAATAAGAAATATATGTGAAAAATAAAATTAAAGAGATTATTATATTATTCCATACAAACAATCGAGATCACTGCCTGGTGGAGCTCAGGGCTGGGAGTTGGGTGCTAAAGCATGCTAAGGTGGATCCAATTAGAGTGAGCCAAGTTAGGGGGGTTTAATTTTAGGTTTTGGCCAATGGGGGCACCTTTGGGCTGGCTGTTTTTGGCGGCTAAGGTGGTGGCTAGCAAGGGCATGGTCACTTCTTAGCTCAGGGAGGCCAGACGGTGCTTAATGATGGTTAACCCCTAATGTATGCAATGATGAAGAAGATATCCCAAGTTTAGGCCAAATATGGGGTGAAATCCCTTAAATCAAGGGACCATTGGTCCCATAGCTCATCTTGGCTAGTTTATGTGGGTTTAGCCTATCCATAGGGTGTACTTGGTGGCTGTGGTGTCATTAATTTGGTGGCTTAGGCATGACTAAGTTGATTTTGGNTTTAGGCCAAATATGGGGTGAAATCCCTTAAATCAAGGGACCATTGGTCCATAGCTCATCTTGGCTAGTTTATGTGGATTTAGCCTATCCATAGGGTGTACTTGGTGGTTGTGGTGTCATTAATTTGGTGGCTTAGGCATGGCTAAGTTGATTTTGATGCATGGGTTCAATTTGGGTCAAAATGGCTAGAAGTTAGGTTTGGGTTAGGCTAGCCAAGACATTGAGCTCAATTGATTTATCAACATTGTGTAGATGATTGTCACAAGAGATTTGGAAAAGATTTGGAGTGATTTTGAATTGATTTAGAGGTTCAATTTTAAAGATTTTGGACATTTGGTAAATTTAGGGGTGTTGGGTTAGACTTGGGTCAAGTCCAAATTGATGCTTGAAAATGGTCTATAGGAATGTCATAAAGAGTTTTCAACATCAATTGGGGGCCAATTTTGGGGTTTGGGTATTCAATTTGGTGGAATTTGGAAACAGCCAATTTCGGGCAAATTAGGGGATTTTTAATGTGGGTTGAAATTGAGTGGCATTGAGGTTTGACCAAAGCCAATTAAGGGTTCAATTTGATGTGTAGGATTGTTATTAAGAGTTTAGGATCCAAATTGGGGCAATTGAGGGGATCATATGGTTCAATTAAGTGAAATTAGGCCATAGGGCTAAAATTGGAGGTTTTGATTTGTCTCAAAATTGAGCTCAAAGCATGGGTCAATTTGGTTTGGATTGATCATATGAAAGACGAATTTGAGTTTAGAATTANTGTGTAGATGATTGTCACAAGAGATTTGGAAAAGATTTGGAGTGATTTTGAATTGATTTGGAGGTTCAATTTTAAGGATTTTGGACATTTGGTCAATTTAGGGGTGTTGGGTTAGACTTGGGACAAGTCCAAGTTGATGCTTGAAAATGGTCTATAGGAATGTCATAAAGAGTTTTCAACATCAATTGGGGGCCAATTTTGGGGTTTGGGTATTTAATTTGGTGGAATTTGGAAACATAGCCAATTTGGGGCAAATTTGGGGATTTTGAATGTGGGTTGAAATTGAGTGACATTGAGGTTTGACCAAGGCCAATTAAGGGTTCAATTTGATGTGTAGGATTGTTATTAAGATTTTAGGATCCAAATTGGGGCAATTGAGTGGATCATATGGTTCAATTAAGTGAAATTAGGTCATAGGGCTAAAATTGGAGGTTTTGATTTGGCTTAAAATTGAGCTCAAATTGGTTTGGATTGATCATATGAAAGACGAATTTGAGTTTAGAATTGAAATTGGGGAGGATTAGGGTCAAATAGATGGACATTTGAGGTGAATTTGGGGAAATTGGGCCTTTAAAGGCAAATTGGGGGTTTTGGTCAAAATGATCAAATTGATCAAATTGGATTGAATTGAAGGGTCCAAATTAGTTTTGGAGACATTTGAAGTGATTTTTGATGTTTTGGGAAAGTTTGGGGTGCCAAGGGTTTTTTTGTAATTTTGGCAACTTTGAAGGTATTTTGGTAATTTTGGCAAATTTGGGTGGTTTTGGGCAATTTGAGTATTTTCAAATGGTTTGAAATGATTTCTGGACAAGTTTGGGTATTTTGGATGAATTTGAGAATTTTGGCAAAATTTAAGTTTTCAAGGGCATTTAGGTAATTTGGGTGGATTTGGGGGCAAAAGGCCAAGTTGGATATTTTTTATAGAATTGGGGTGTCAACCACTATGTATGAGCTATGGACCAATGAAATCTCCATTTGGGTCCTATATGTACTGGTCTTAGCTAAACCCTAGCCTAGGGCTAGTGGGTCTAAGGGACCATCTACATGAGTCTCCCAAAAGATCGAGGGATCAAAGTCAACAATTTTGGGTTTAGGGTTGCAAGTGGATATAGGTGGTAGTGAGTGTAAGTGAGTGAACTAGCTCCAGACCAACACCCAGGGTTAGCCTTAAAGTCAACCAGTCCTATGGGGACTTTTTTTGAGATACTCCATACTGACCCCACCTACTAAGTGCTAGAGGTTATGACCAATATGTGGAATTTCAAGTTGAGCAAAGAAAAATTTAGAATTTCTAATGGCGAGGGTTCCTTTTCTAGTTTTCTAGGAAGAGTCAACAAGAGAGTCCTATGGCTATACCCTAGGCTACTAAAGCGTAAAAACTAAACCACAACCAAAAGTTAGGTCAACAAATGGACCCCCAATATGTGTGGTGTGTTAGACAGGCACACCGTCCGTATTAGCGTTGACCGACGAGACCAACAAAACCAACATAGACTCCTAAGTCGACAGACCTAGAACGAAGTGTAGAATTGAGTAACAATTGTTTCCGCTGGAGAGTAACAGATACTCTCACTGGGGAAATGAAAAGAGATTCCAAAAATAACCATCGATAAAACTTAAAATTGAGGCGGAGGCTCGATTTCAAATTCAATGTTTAATTTTAATTTTAACATTAATAATTTGAGTGAACAAGATTGTGTGAGAGGACCGAATTGAGATGGAAAGCACAAGGACTTACATCCAACTCCAAAGGGTGACAATAGCGCAGAGGAAGACAACCATTAAGGACATTACGCCGGGATGGAAAGACTATACCAGTTCGAGCTACTTCTAGGGAGATTATGTCTGAACTGGATCTAGTTAAAGATGGCTACCATTAACAACATTATGCTGACTAGAGGAAAATATATTGAGATTTTTACACCTATTTTANTATATATATATATATATATATAAGTTTAGAAAAATATGAAATCAAACCAATCCCATGTTTTTCATAGTTCAAATGAAAGTGCACTACACCCCATGTCATGTATCTATCCCGAAAGATAAACACAAGACTTGAGGCTGATACTCGATCAAATAAACTAAGAAATATATGACATTTGTTTGGTCTGTGAAACCATTTTATTTGCCTACAAGTTCCCCTATTTTATATTCAAAGAGGTCAAAAGGGTAGGACTTTTCAACGAAATCAGACAAAGAGGTGTGAAAGGGGAATGACTCAAATTTGGAAAAGTTATTGTAGATTCCAAAGGAAGAGAGACTAGGGGATTTCATAGATCAAGAGGAGAACCTCGGTAACTTCCCAAGCTACCCTATGGTTTGGCTTCAATTTTGAGGAGAAATATTTAAATGTTTCATTCTGCAAATTTTATTAGTTAGGGCTTACATTCATGTGAAATGATCACATAAATAGTCTGGAAGATGTGAGGATTTGGTCATGATGAACGACAACCTCAGAATCCTAAGACGAGTTAGGGTTTATATTGTACAACAGATCTATAAAAAATACATAAAGATGAGTTGAGGATTTATGTTGCATAAGCCAACAACCTCAAAATCCTATGGCTTATTGTTTAATTCTAAGGAAAGATATGTTGTTGTAGATCCTCTTGCTGTTAAAGATGGTCGTGCTGCCCAAAGTGCTAGCTCCAAGCTCCTCGTCGTGACGAATTTAAGTTTTCTAATGTGTCAAGTTATAATGTCAAATCAAATGTCCTTATGGTTATGGCCATTTAAATATTATGGGGCATATTAAAGTTGATTAGAGTGACACCGGTTAAGATCCTACGGTTCCCTCGTTCCGACACTATTATTTTCTTTTGGATTCACTTAGTCCAAAAATTTACTAAACTTAACTTAATAAATTTTGTACTTTCATTTAGACAATGGAAGTCATGTTAGAAACTGTAGGTTAGCTCCTCTGAGGGATTTTCGATCATCCGATAAAGAAGTCTTAATTTAGTTGCAATTGTTGTTTTTTTATGTTTGTGATTAAATTTTGAGTTGTCTTGTTATTTGCATGTTGTGGCGGTAAATTTTATCTTGGTTGATTTTAATTTTTGTTTTGGTTTTGCGGCTATCCTAGTAGTTTTGGTTTTCATGCAGGGTGACATCATTGTTTAACATGCAAGCTTAAGACAGGAAGTACAGAAAAGGTAAATGCATTAATTTAAAAGCGTACTTGTTGATTTTTCACGTTCAACCACCTGAAAGGTCAGTACTTGCAAGACATGTATATAATTTTGTAAGGAATTTGAATCGCAGGAGTAGATGAAGGTTTAGCTACCAAACCCCAAGTTATGATTTTGTTGAATTTCAACAGATCCTAATATATGATTTTAGAACAAAAATATAGCAAGCCCAATTTGCTCTTCAGAATGTCCAATACATTTCAAAATGCTCGAGGCATGACCCTTGACCAATTTGAAGATTTCTTGAAATATTCTGAGTTCATTTTGGACTTATCATATTATTTCATTAATCATCTGAGTTGAAGTGTGACTACCCCATTTCTTAGCGAAACCTGACAACTTAATTATTCTAAGAATAGGACGCTCGATTAATCAATTGATGTTTAATTTAAGAGTTATGTGAGTGGGTTCCCCTAAGGCAAGTTTAGGTCATTTAAAAATTATGGTGCCCATAATTAAGGTCGAGCTTGTAGTGTTTAAAGATGTTAATTTCCAATCATGTTATCTTCTAAATCTGATCATTTGAGTGTAGACATTAAGCCCATGTCACTACGAGTCCTTTAATAATCATAATAGGTGGAACGGTGATTATCAAAACTTTTAATTTAAGTGATATGTATCCTTATCAAAAGATCACATCATCCTCAACTATGGGCTTAAGAAAAGTAAATTATCATTTTTCTAGCTTAAGCCCATCACTTAAGAATTGTTTGATCTTAATTGACTTTCAGATCATGAAGATTAAGAGAATTATGATTTTGTTGATGTTGTGCAAGGGTGATGAGTGAGTTTCTACCTTTTAATCCCATTGTATTTCAATCATCCAAACATATTTATTAACATCAAAATTACTCATTTTCCCTTA
>JXCR01145513.1:117065-132494 GCA_002079205.1 Phalaenopsis hybrid cultivar | reverse complement strand
CCAGTCCTTATGGTACATTTTCTTTTAGAAGAATGCCCTTTGGTTTATGTAATGCCCCAACTACATTTCAAAGATGTATGATGACAATTTTTTGTGATTTAATTGAAAAATGAATTGAATTATTTATGAATAACTTTTTAATGTTTATTCATTTGACTCATGTTTAGAACATTTATCAAAAGTTCTTAAGCGCTGTGAAGAAACAAATTTACTCCTTAATTGAAAAAAATGTCAATTCAAGGTAGCAGGAGGAATTGTATTAGGACATAAAATATCAGAAAATGGTATGAAAGTAGATCCTGCTAAAATTCAAGTGATCGCTAATTTACCTTATCCAACAAATATAAGGGAAATTAGGAGTTTTTTAGGATATGATGGATTCTGCAGGCAATATATTAAAGACTTTTCAAAAATTGCTAAGCTCTTATACCATTTACTGGAAAAAGATGCAATTTTCAACTTTGATGAAGAATGCCTAAAAGCTTTTGAGTAATTAAAAGAAAAATTAGTCACTGCACCAAATATAGTTTCACCAGATTGGGGAAAACCTTTTGAATTGATGTGTGATGCTAGTGATTATGCTGTTGGAGTTGTTTTAATACAAAGATATGATAAAATTTTCAAAGTAATTTACTATACTAGTAAAACTCTTAATGAAACCCAAATTAATTATACAAAAATTAAAAAAGAGTGTTATTAATAGTATATGCCTTTGATAAATTTAGATCATATTTAATTGGAACTCATTGTGTAGTGCATACAAATCATTCTGTTATTAAGTATCTAATGAAAAAGAAGGAAGCTAAACCAAGACTTATAAGATGGATTCTTCTTTTGTAAGAATTTTATTTTACAATAGTAGATAGGAAGGGAATTAAAAATCAAATTGCTGATCATTTTTCCAGGTTTGAGTTGGAAAAACCACTCTATTTTGAAAAAGAAATTAATAAACATTTTCTAGATGAAAAATTATTCAAAAGTAATGAGTGGCGTGTTCCGTGGTATGCCTACATTATAAACTTTCTTGTTAGTGATATTATACCATATGGATTGACATACCAACAGAAGAGGAAATTTATTTTTGAAGCTAAGACTTATTTTCAAGATGACCCATTTTTATATAAATAAGGAAATGAACTAATTATTCGAAGATGTGTACTTTTAGAAGAAACTTACGAAACTATCCAAAAATGTCATAATTCTGATTTTAGGGGACATTTTTCNCAAAAATGTCATAATTCTGATTTTGGGGGACATTTTTGTGTTGATAAAACAACATACAAAATTTTATAATCTAAATTTTATTGGCCTACTATCTTTAGAGATATTAATGCTTATATCAAAACTTGTGATAGATCTCAACGAGTAGACAATATTTCTAGAAGAAATGAGATGCCCCTTAATTATATGCTAGAAGTAGAAATATTTGATGTTTGGGGATTAGATTTCATGGGACCATTTATACCATCTNCTCCATGGATTCTGAGTAGTTTTCTTTATCTTTCTCCTTAAAATGATAAGTAATTAATGTGTTGGACGGAAGATGTGGAGAGTATTAATCTTTAATGTTGGAAGAAGTTGTGATGATTTAGTTCCATGCACTTCATTTACTTCTTGATCTGGCCCATCTAGATGTTAAAATTTTTTGAGAGAACATGTAACAACCGGTATGATATTTTCTAAATCAATAATTGAAAAGAATCACATGAGGTTGTATGAATGAGAATGTAATTTATATGATTTAGTGCAAATAAATAGGGAAATAATCTTTGAAGGGTGTAGAGTTAGAGGACTTTAAAGTGACAGATTAAAGCCCCTAACTTGATTTATTATTTTAGGTTTTGATACGAGATGTTAGCCCCAAGGTGATGAGAATCGAGGGAACTCTAGAGTGAGAGTAGTTATCTTCTTTGCCTAGCCGGCTTCAGAACTATTCAAACTTTAAATTAGCCAATTTTCTTTATAGCATCTCTAGTAAGGGTAAAAAATATTATTACTCCTATTTGACATAACACAATTTGCATACTTCCACAACATAATTCCTATACTTATTACTGATTCATGAAAAGGTGAAAGATATTTTCATAATTTGTGCTTTTCTTTTACATAAATTAAAGTTATTTAGAAGTTGTTAATGTTTTGTGAAAATATCAAAAATACAAAAAAGATTCAAATTTTAATTACTGTAAAATTATCTAGAGTTTAAGTAATTATGTTTTTAGAATATAAAGTTTTCTGTTCAATAGTGCATATTGCGTATTTTCCCTGTGGGTTCGATATTCGGGCTTAATCAAAAAGTCCTATATTACTTGATAACGATATGTATACTTGCGTAGTATCCCAATACATATATAATTTGAAAATTTAAATTCATATTTTCTTAAGGATAAATTTTTTGGTGTTATCGCAAAATAAGAAAATATAAGTGAAAAATATATTTAAAGACATTGTTATACTTTGCATATAAATAGTCGGGATCAAGTTTTTTGCGTTGTTGCCGGGAAAGATTTCAAAAATTGATTTAAAAGGAAATTTCAATTTTTATAAAGTCTTATTTAAACTTTAAAAAAACTATAGTATTTTATTTTGTGTGTTTAATTTTATTTCATTTTATTTCATGTTTGTGTATGCGTAGTTCGGGTTCTGAAAGACTAGTGTCATACAATTTTGAATTAGAAAGAACTGTTAAGAAAATCAAAAAAACCAAAAAAATTAAAAATCTTGAAAAATATAAAAAAAAATTTAGAAATGGCAAACCAAAACAATCAAAATGCTGAAATCATCAAGAATTTAGACCATTAAGGAGATTATGCCAACCCTACTGTAGATGAACTTCATTGTAGTATTCAAAAACCTACTGTAGAAGTTAATTATGTCAACCTAGATGAACTTCATTGTAGTATTCAAAAACCTACTGTAGTGGCTAATTCATTTGAGCTTAAATCTGCTATTATCCAAATGGTATCAAATAAATAGTTTATGGGATCACCAACTGAGGATCCAAATTTACATCTTGTCAAATTTTTAGAATTGTGCGCTACATTTAAATATGATGGTATATCAGATGATGTCATAAGACTTAGGTTATTTCCTTTCTCACTGAGGGATAAAGCTAAGATGTGGTTGAATTTGTTAGTACCTGGATCTATCAGAACTTGGGGTGATTTAGCACAAAAATTCCTTCCTAAATATTTTCCACCTTCAAAAAATGGAAAACTTAAAAATGATATTACATCTTTTTATCAGTTTGAAAGAATCTATTTATGAAGCATGAGAATGATTTAAAGAACTCTTAAGAAAGTGTCCACACCATGCAATACTAGATTGGCTAATAATTCAAACTTTTTATAATGGATTAGCTGGATCTCTTAGATTTATTATCGATGCTGGTAGTGGTGGTTCGTTGATGTCAAAACCTTTTCATGACACTTATGCTTTAATTGAAGAAATGAATACCAATAATTTTGAATGGCCTTATGAGAGGGTAAATCCAAAGGAATTAGCCAATATTCATGAATTTGATGCATTTACTATGTCAGCAAATTAAGTTGCTGTAATTTCAAGGAAGTTAGACCAATTTGGAATGAATTTTTTTCAACCAATCTCTATGATTGAAGAGAATTCGTTAGGTCAAATGGTAGATTCTCAAGCATCATTAGAAACTTTTAATGCTATAAATAACAAGCAAAATAACCCATATTCAAATTATTATAACCAAGGTTAGAAGAACCATCCCAACTTCAATTGGAATAATATTACGGGTGGTAATAATCAGCAATGGGGGAACAATCAAGTAAACTCATTGGAAAATTGAAACAACCAAGGGAATAATAATTATAGACTTATCCTCCAAGTTTCAACAGTAATCCACAATTTAAGGAGAAGTTTTCTATAGAAGAAGTGGTGTTACAAATGGGATATCAATTACAAAGTCAAAAAGCTGCAATTAGAAATATTGAGAATCAACTTGGACAAATCACAAATTCATTAAGTAATAGATCCCAAGGAACACTTCATAGTAATACTGAAAAAAATCCAAAAGACCAGAACAAAGAGCAAGTAAAAGTCATTTAACTTAGAAGCGGAAGAGAGTTGAAAGATAGGGTTAAAAAAAACTGAAGTAGAGAGAGAAGAAATTGAAGAATCAAAAGAGTATGCTCCAAAAGATTCTGAAAGACATATTTCTCCACTTAGAGTTAACTTTAAAAAACCACCACCTCCATTTCCTCAGAGACTTTGCCAACAAAAGTTGGATAGTTAATTTTTAAATTTTCTAGAAATTTTTAAGAAGCTTACATTTAATATTCCATTTGTTGAAGCCATAGAACAAATGCCAAGCTATGTAAAGTTTATGATGAATATCTCAACAAGAAAATGAAGTTTGATGATAATGAGACTGTTGCACTTAGTGAGGAGTGCATTGCCATAATTCAGAAAAAGCTTCCTGAAAAGCTTAAAGATCCTCGTAGCTTTACAGTTCCATGAGCGATTGGAGACAAATTTTATGGGAAAGCTTTATGTGATTTAGGTGCAAGTATTAACCTTATGTCATTATCAATATTTAAAAGATTGGGATTAAAAGAAATAACCCCTACTATTGTAACTTTGCAGTTAGCAGATCGTAAAATAATGACCTTAAAGGAGGTTTATAGAAGATGTCCTAGTGAAAGTGGATCAATTTATTTTTCCTGTTGATTTCATTGTGCTACGATGTCCTAGTGAAAGTGGATCAATTTATCTTTCTTGTTGATTTCGTTGTGCTAGATATGGACAAAGTGGATCAATTTATCTTTCCTGTTGATTTCATTGTGCTAGATATGAAGGAAGATAAAGAGATACCTATCATCTTAGGGAGACCTTTCTTAGCCATAGGAAATGATAGATGTGCAAAAAGGGGAATTAACAATGCGTGTCAATGATCAAACTATTACTTTTAACATTTTAAGACATTGAAATACCCTGCAAAAGGTAAAGATGATGAATGCTATAGAATGAATGTTATAAGATACCTGAGTGAATGTCGATTCAAAACTAATTACGAAGAAAATTTTGAAGTAAGAGATTTGGAACACAATAAAAAAGAGGAATTAAATCAATGAGAAGATCTTTTTAAGGAAGATTCAAACTATGTTCGAGAAAGTTTTGTAATTTTGGACACTATAGAAAAAGATAAATCATTTTGTCCATCAATAGAAAAGCCTCCAAAACTTGAGTTAAAGTTACTTCCTGATCATTTAAAATATGCCTTTTTAGGAGATTCCTTTAGTTTACGTGTTATAATTTCCTCAAAATTAACAATGGAAGAAGAAGAAAGGTTGATTAAAATTGTGAAAAATTTTAAAAGCCTTTAGATGGGCAATTGCTGATATTAAAGGAATCAGTCCTTTAATTTGTATGCATAGAATTCATATGAAAAAAAACTGCAAACCCAAGACTCATTCTCAAAGGAGATAGAATCCTGTTATGAAAAAAGTTGTAAAGAAAGAATATTTAAGTGGTTAGATGCTGGAATTATTTACCCTATTTCAGATAGTGCATGGGTTAGTCCAATTCAGTTTGTTCCTAAGGTGGTTAGATGCTGGAATTATCTACCCTATTTCAGATAGTGCATAGGTTAGTCCAATTCACTATGTTCTTAAGAAAGGAGGAGTAACTATGACTGTGAACAAACATTATGAATTAATACAACCTAGACAAGTTGCAGGGTGGTGAATATGCATTGATTATAGAAAATTAAATCTTGCCACTAGGAAGGATCACTTTCCATTACCCTTTCTAGATCAAATGCTAGATAGACTTGTTGGGCATAAATACTTTTATTTTCTAGATGGATATACTGGTTATCACCAAATTTAAATAACTCCTGAGGATCAAGATAAAATAACTTTTACCAGTCCTTATGGTACATTTGCTTTTAGAAGAATGCCCTTTGGTTTATGTAATGCCCCAACTACATTTCAAAGATGTATGATGACAATTTTTTATGATTTAATTGAGAAATGAACTGAAGTATTTATGGATAATTTTTCAGTGTTTAGAACTTCATTTGACTCATGTTTAGAACATTTATCAAATGTTCTTAAGCGCTGTGAAGAAACAAATTTACTCCTTAATTGAAAAAAATGTCAACTCAAGGTAGTAGGAGGAATTGTATTTGGACATAAAATATCAGAAAATGGTATGAAAGTAGATCCTACTAAAATTCAAGTGATTGCTAATTTACCTTATCCAACAAATATAAGGGCAATTAGGAGTTTTTTAGGATATGATGGATTCTGCATGCAATATATTAATGACTTTTCAAAAATTGCTAAGCCCTTATACCATTTACTGAAAAAATATGAAATTTTCAACTTTGATGAAGAATGCCTAAAAGCTTTTGAGTAATTAAACAAAAAATTAGTCACTGCACCAATTATAGTTTCACCAGATTGAGGAAAACCTTTTGAATTGATGTGTGATGCTAGTGATTATGCTGTTGGAGTTGTTTTAGTACAAAGATATGATAAAATTTTCAAAGTAATTTACTATACTAGTAAAACTCTTAATTAAACCCAAATTAATTATACAACAATTGAAAAAGAGTTATTAGCAATAGTATATGCCTTTGATAAATTTAGATCATATTTAATTAGAACTCATTGTGTAGTGCATACAAATCATTCTGTTATTAAGTATCTAATGAAAAAGAAGGATGTTAAATCAAGACTTATAAGATGGTTTCTTCTTTTGCAAGAATTTTATTTTACAATAGTAGATAGGAAGGGAATTGAAAATCAAATTGCTGATCATTTTTCCAGGTTTGAGTTGGAAAAACCACTCAATTTTGAAAAAGAAATTAATGAACATTTTCTAGATGAAAAATTATTCAAAATCAATGAGTGGTGTGTTCCGTGGTATGCCGACATTATAAACTTTGTTGTTAGTGATATTATGCCATATAGATTGACATACCAACAGAAGAGGAAATTTATTTCTGAAGCTAAGAATTATTTTCAAGATGACCCATTTTTATATAATTAAGGAAATGAACTAATTATTCGAAGATGTGTGCTTTTAGAAGAAACTTATGAAACNGAAAAATTAGTGAATCCAACAAAAATGGATTGGTCAGTCAAACTTGACTATTCTTTGTGGGCTTATAAGACTGCATATAAAACTCTTATAGCAGTGTCTCCATATAGGCTAATATTTGGGAAAGCTTGTCACTTACTAGTTGAACTTGAGCATAAAGCATATTGGGCAATTAAAAAGTTCAATTATAATTTGAAAGATGCTGGTGAGAAAAGATTATTGTCATTAAATGAGCTTGAAGAGATAAGGAATGAGTTTTATGAGAGTGCTAAGATTTACAAAGAAAAGATGAAGATGCAGCATGATCAAAAGATTCTTACTAAAAATTTTCAACCAGGAAAACAAGTTTTAGTTAAGATTATTTCGAGGCAAACTTAAGTCCAAGTGGATGAGCCCATTTGTTGTGATGAAATTTTATCCTTATGAAGTTGTGGATATTAAAGATCCTAAGACTGATAAAGTGTTTAAAGTGAATAGACATAGACTGAAACCTTATTTTGTAGGGGATCAACATAAATTCAATGAAGGAATGATGTTGGGTCAACTAGAATAAGCACTAGTTATGTCAAGTTGACAACATTAAATCAAGCGCTTTGTGGGAGACAACCCATAGTTATCAGTGTTTCTCTTTGAATATTGTTTGCGTGTGATTAAGAAAATTTGGGGTATTTTTTTTAGCCATTATGTGTTAGTATTGATTTTAAGACTTTATTTAGTAACCTAGACATTTTAGAATGAGAATTTGGACGTTAAGTTGACTGTTGCAAAATTGAGCATTAACGCTTAAGCGCCAATATTCGATGCTTAAGTGCGACAGTTAAAAACCATGTGCAAAATTAAGATTCTAGAAGGTTTAACAACTAATTGATTTGTAAAAACGTGCCAAGGCAGTTCCAAGACATGCCTAGGAGTTATTAGAAGGATTTAGGCCTATAAATATAAGGGTTTAGTGAAGGAATTTCACCCTAGATCATTTTCATCCCTAAAGTCTATAAGAGTGAGAGATTTTAAGAAGTTGTCTTCATGGGAGATGGATTTGAAGAAGAAGGAAGAGACCATGAGGAAGATATTCACTATTCAAAGTGCACAAGAGATGTATAATGGTTTCTTAGCCGTTAGTATCAAAGGAATATCGAAAAAGATCAACAAAATTGAGACTGCCATGGCTTTACTCGAGACCAAGGTATTTGAGATTCATGCACATCTTGAGCATGTTGAATGACAATTGAAAATGCAATTTAGCCATACTAGGTATATAGAGAAAGCAGATAAGGAGATGTAACTTAAACAGAAATGGATTGAAGATGATAGTATCAGAGCTTGTCACCACTGTTCGTTTTATCAACATTATATTTCGATTGCCCCCACAAGAGACTAATGAAAGACTGGACTTTGTCCCATCAAATGAAGAGTGGAATTAAGTTCTATGTTTGAGTTTATTTGTTTGGAGGTATTGTGTTTACATGTTGGTGTTTATTTTTAGTGTTTATGACTTATATGTGTTAATTGTTTAAGTTTGTTAGGTGTTTGTAATTAGAAGATTTTCTCATCCGAGACTATTTAGAGTGAGAATTAAGTGTTATATGTACTTCTACTAGTTTGTGAATGAATGTATATATTTGTTTTTGTGAAAATTAGTGTTATTTTTGTCTCAAATTGAATTGAGTTATATGGTAAAATTTTGAGAGAGAGGAGAGTTGTAGGAGTTGAAAATAGTTATTTAAATGTTTTGAGACCAGTTAGGGGTAGTATACTTAGGCTAATAGTGCATTTTACTTATATTTAAAAATCTAAAAAATCATGCACTAGCACCTAAGCGCCACATTCTTGTGCTTAAGCGCGATGTAACCCAAGAGGCAGGCGCCTAAGCGCCACTTACCTGTGCATAAGCGCCGGTTCACAAAAACTGGTTCACGAATGGTTAAAAGTGAAATATAAACCCGAAAATCATCATTTTCACCTTGTTGTCATCTTATTCCTCTCAAGTTAGCGATTTAAAGAGCTAGGACAAGCCATTAAGTGGAGATTTCTTGGTGGAATTGAGCAAAATTTGCTAGATTCAGATTTCTTAAGGTAAGAGCTTTACTTCTATGTAAAAATTTTGGATTTTTTCCATGTATTTTGAGTACATTTGGAAGAACTCAAAAATCACTATTCATGGTGAAAAATGAGGAAAAATCTATGGAAATTGAATAGGAAGTGTAGTTTGTACTTATAAGAGTTAAGTTTAATGGATTAGACTTGATTTTTGAAGTTATTGTGGAATTTTATGAAAATTTGTAGAATGGCACCAAGAATGAAGAGGAGCAAAGGAAAATGCCACTTTGATTCGAGCAAATTTGTGAGTTTAAAGGCTCAAGTTAGGTACAGGGATGCTCTGTAATCACAAAAACTTATCCAGGAGCGATGTTTCAAAAGTCCAGGTAGATCCGCAGAAGATCAGAATGTTCGCCAATAATGGGAACAATTTTGCTATTTTTCTGTTATGGCATTTACTTTTGTAGTTCGGGAGTTTTATGAAAACCTCCCTGAAGCTGAAGAAGATCAAGTCATGGTTCGAGGAAAATTGGTACCTTTTTCACCAGAGTTAATCAATATGTTTTACCATTTGCCACCTGAGACTTTGTGTTTTTATGTGAACTATAGTCCAACTGAGATGGAGCTAGATGAGATTATTTCCTATTTGACTTTCGGAAGAGGACTCTGGAAGATCACAAATGAGAGGAGAGTCAACTTTTCCACATCAACATTAAGTGCACCATCCAAGGCATGACACTATTTTATTTCTGCCCTTCTATTACCTACAAATCATCTCAATGAAGTTACTAGAGAGAGAACAACATTAAACTATTGTATCCAGGAAGGAAAGCTCATCAACATTGGAGCTTTAATTTATCAGACTATCATCAGTTCAGACACTACCGCAACTACTACAACTATGAGATTTGTTTCATTGATCTTTTCTTTGTGTGAGCAGGCTGGAGTGAGATATGATAGTTGGGAGGAAGTATTGTTGCCTTTAAAGCCAATTAATAGTGTTAATGTGAAGTTGTATTCAAAGCATTCTATTTTTGCCTGGAGAGGAGGATTTTCAGGGAGCTATGGAATGACATCGTCTGCTGCTTCTACCTCTGTTGCTTCTACATCTAGACATCTACCTCAAGACCATCTACTTGAGTCTACAAAAACTCAAGATCAATTATTGTAGAGGATGATGGACAATATTAATTATACCGCTGATAAGGTACAAAATTTAGAAATCTTTGAAGGTCACATTGATGAGTATAAAAGAAGAAAAAAGTGATTATGAAGAGAAATTTCACTCATCTTTGGAAGGCCTCAGTAGGGGTAACCAAGGAGTGCAATTTCCTCCATATCCTAGATACCCTGATTATAAGTCTACAAATGTCTGGAATAGCAGTGGTTCTAAAGATGATGATGAGGATGATTGAGTGATTTATTTTTATGTTTGTAATATGTGTTAGACTATGTGCTTTTGACTTGAGACTTGTGATGTGTTGTTTGTTTTTATGTTTGGACTTGAGACATATGATGTGATGTGTTTTTATGTTTTTGACTTGAAACATGTATGTTTGTGTATTGGTTTGGATTTTGTGATGTGTGAGACTTTTATTTTGTTTAATTGTATTGTGAGGTTGTATTTTGATAGTAGTTTTTTTTTTAATTCTAGGGTAGTAATTGTTGTTATGTGTTGATCACTGTGTTAGTCAATTATAANGTGATGTGTTTTTATGTTTTTGACTTGAAACATGTATGTTTGTGTATTGGTTTGGATTTTGTGATGTGTGAGGCTTTTATTTTGTTTAATTGTATTGTGAGGTTGTAATTTGATAGTAGTTTTTTTCTTAAATTCTAGGGTAGTAATTGTTGTTTTGTGTTGATCACTGTGTTAGTTAGTTAGAGTTGAACTTAATTCTATGCCATTTAAAAATTTTAAAAATCTTGCTAACTTTAGTTTTAAACTTTAATTTTAGAAAACTGCTACCCTATATTTTTCTTTTATATTGTTAGTGTGTTTGTTTTTATGTTGAGATTGAAAATCAAAGTTAGTGTGTTAGTCTGTTTTTATGTTTGTACCCACTGCTTAGAAGTTTATTAAATCTCTACATGTTGAATTAAAATTAAAATAGTAGAAATTGATCAAAAATCAAGTTTAATCTNGTCTGTTTTTATGTTTGTACCCACTGCTTAGAAGTTTATTAAATCTCTACATGTTGAATTAAAATTAAAATAATAGAAATTGATCAAAAATAAATTTTACTCTTATTTTTAGTTTTATACTTGTATAATTAGGGTATAAAAGTTCTTGTAAGCATGTTATTTCAAATTTTCATTCCTACTTGTATATATCTGCTGCTAAACTGTTTAATCTTGTTAAAAATTTAAGTTTGGGGGAAATGAAAAATATTTTCAAAACTTGAATTTTTTTTTCTCAAATGTGCTATAAGTGAATTTGATTTGAAAAGAAAAATGTTTNAGTTCTTGTAAGCATGTTATTTCAAATTTTCATTCCTACTTGTATATATCTGCTGCTAAACTGTTTAATCTTCTTAAAAATTTAAGTTTGGGGGAAATGAAAAATATTTTCAAAACTTGAATTTTATTTGTTCTCAAATATGCTATAAGTGAATTTGATTTGAAAAGAAAAATGATTATGTATATGAAGTTATATTAAAGAAGTAAAATTTGATTTTAGAAATGAGTAAGAGAATTTAGTTAAAATTCTAAGTAATGAAGAAAAACTTTCAGTTAAAAGTTTTTAGTGTAGAAAATATTAAATATAGTGTAACTATCTTTAGTAAGAAAAAANGAGAATTTAGTTAAAATTCTAAGTAATGAAGAAAAACTTTCAGTTAAAAATTTTTAGTGTAGAAAATGTTAATTATAATGTAACTATCTTTAGTAAGAAAAAATGCATTTTTGAAAAAATTAGAAAATTTAGAATTTTTTTTAATACTTAAATTTCTTTTATTAAAATAATTTTCAAAATTATTATTATGTTTATAAGTAAAAGATTTATATCAAGACTTTTCTTTAGGAAAGGAGAAGTGAAATTCAAAACTATTAAAGGCCTGCTCACATATAGTAATCCTTGCCTAAAAAAAAAGAGAAAAAGAAAACAAAAAGAAAAAAAAGAAAAGAAAAAGAAGAAAAAAAATAAAAAATAAGGGAGGAGAAGCTTGAGGATTAGTGCCTAATTAAAAATTGGTTCCACATTTGATCTTTTTGAATTATAAGACTTGAGAAACTCTTAAGCTTAAAGATATAATATAGTAAGTAAAACTATTCTTAAAAAAAAAACTTTTAAGTGGAGATAATAAAAGGACTAAATTCTAAAATTGGAAAATCTACAATATTTCTGAATTAGATAGGAACTCATATTTTCATTTTTCTTAACATTAAAAATTTATACACTTTAAGTTGGTCTCATTTAGTGAATATATTTTCTAAATTGGACTAGTATATTTCTAAATCTAAATTTTAGTAACTCCTAAAGAAACTCATATACATATCATACTTATTTAGTTTTTAAAGATTGAAGTGTCACTTGAGGACAAGTAACATTTTAAGTTTGGGGGATTTTGGTACACCTAAAATATATAGTATTTTTAGACACATTTTTATTTCTATTTGTTAGATATTGTGCTTTAATGGAAGGGATGTTAACATTTGTTGAGAGAACATGTAAGAACTGGGATGTTACTTTTTCAATCAACAATTATATTCATATGATTTAGTGCAAATAAATAGGGAAATAATCTTTGAAGGGTGTAGAGTTAGAGGATTTTAAAGTGTCAGGTTAAACCCCAAACTTGATTTATTGTTTTAGGTTATGATACGAGATGTTAGTCCCCAAGTGGAGGGAATTAAGGGAACTCTAGAGTGAGAGTTGGTATCTTCCTTGCCTAGCCGGTCTTCAGAATTATTCAAACTTTAAATTAACTAATGTTCTTTATAAAATCTCTAGTAAGGGTAAAGAATATTGTTGCTCCTATTTGGAACAACACAATTTGCATACTTCCACAACATAATTCCTACACTTATTACTGATTCATGAAAAGGAGAAAGATATTTTCATAATATGTGATTTTCTTTTACATAAACTAAAGTTATTTAGAAGTTGTTACTGTTTTGTCAAAATTTTAAAAATTCTTAAAATATTTGAATTTTAATTACTGCCAAATTATCTATAGTTTAAGTAACTGTCTTTGTAGAATAGAAAGTTTGTTGTTCAATAGTGCATATTATGTATTTTCCTTATGGGCTTATTTAAAAATTCCTATATTACTTGATAACGATATGTATACTTGCGTAGTATCCCCATATATAAATAAATTGAAAAGTTAAATTCTTATTTTCTTTAGAATCAAGTTTTTGGTGATGTTACAAAATAAGAAAATATATGTGAAAAATAAAATTAAAGACATTATTATACTGTTGCATATAAACAATCGAGATCACTGCCTGGTGGAGCTCAGGGCTGGGAGTTGGGTGCTAAAGCATGCTAAGGTGGATCCAATTAGAGTGAGCCAAATTAAGGGGGTTTAATTTTGGGTTTTGGCCAATGGGGGCACCTTTGGGCTGGTTATTTCNGCTTTTTTACCACCTTCCCTGTGGGATCAATACTGGGGTTTTTATAGGAAATGTTATATTACTTGAAATGATATGTATACTTATGTAATACCCCTAGTGAGAGAACTATTTATTTAAATTTTATCATATTACATTTATTCTCACTAGTCACTAAATATAATATGGGTCAAGTTTTTGGCATATTAATGAACATAAATATTTGTGTAATTGTGGGTCAGGTCACCCGTAGGCTCCAACCCACTCCTAGTTGAAGTCGTGACCTCATTTTATCAAGCATATATCTCAACCCAATTTCAATCCAAATTGAATAAAGGGAAAGCATTCTGAGCTCAAGGCAAAGCTTCACAACGTTTTGCAATCAAGGCTGCATCTCTTAAACCAAGGTATGGACCTCTAACCCTAATTCCTTATTTGGGTTTGAAACTTTGTGAAGAAAACTATTACACCATAGCCACATGATCGTATGGATGTGTTCATCTTGCTGAGATGAAGCTTTTGGAACAAATTTCATCAAAATCCATGAAGTTTTGAGTGAGATCTTAGGGTTTAAATATGAACGGTCCTCAGGTTAACGTCCCCTAAGGATGTAGACCTGAGGTCGTCCATTTCTGTGTATTAGAAATGGACGGTTGTGATTAAGTCAGACCGCGGATCTGTCCATGTAAAATAGATGAAACTGCGTGCCACGTGGTTGTNACAAATTTCATCAAAATCCATGAAGTTTTGAGTGAGATCTTAGGGTTTAAATATGAACGGTCCTCAGGTTAACGTCCCCTAAGGATGTAGACCTGAGGTCGTCCATTTCTGTGTATTAGAAATGGACGGTTGTGATTAAGTCAGACCGCGGATTTGTCCATGTAAAATAGATGAAACTGCGTGCCACGTGGTTGCCCGCATGTAAAGCCCCACTAATTAGTTGTCGCCATGTGGAGTTTGAGAAACTCATATGCTCGTGTGGGGGCCACGTGGATGAAATAGAAAATTCTTATTTTTTATTTAATTAATTTTAGAAAATACCTAAAACTTTCAAAAAATCATAACTTAACATAGAAAAATCATAAAAATATGAAAAAATACCTCTAGATTCAAGAAGATAAGAAGAAAATTATAAAAATGAAATTGAAATTAATAAATTAAATTTAATTTTTAATTAATTACTTATTAAAAATTAATTGTAAATCCAAAAATCATAAAATATTTTGGGAATAATCCTCTCATCCTTGGAAACATTCCTTAATTTTTCTAAGGCTAGGAAAAATCCCCAAAATCAAATCCACCAATTTTCACCAAATTTTATAATTAATTTAAAAAATAATTATAAAAAAATCAAAAAATTTGAAATTAAATTGAAAATTGGTTAGAAAATTAGGGTAATTAACTCAAGCTCTAAAATGACAACTTCTAGCCTTTAACAAAATTTGAAACGACAATTTAGCCATTTAGGGTAAAATTGTAAATTTTAAAATTTACATTTTTGACCATAAGACTTCCCTAGGATTGACCACTTGCCTTAAATGACTATTAGAATTAATCCAATCCTAATCTTTAGGTTTAATTCCTAATTAGACCTAAGGTAATCCTAAGCCTTAACCAAAATTGGGTTTAGTCACACCCTAAACTCTTGGGTTCAGCCCATATAAACCCAAGTCAAAATCAAACCTTTGGGTTCAACCCAAATGAACCCAAATCATATCTTAAACACTTGGGTTCAACTCACATGAACCCAAGTCAGAATAAAAA
>JXCR01145513.1:86764-115671 GCA_002079205.1 Phalaenopsis hybrid cultivar | reverse complement strand
GTGGATGGGCCCATTTGTTGTGATAAAAGTCTATCCTTATGGAGCTGTGGATATTAAAGATCCTAATTATGAGAAAATTTTTAAGGTGAATGGACATAGAATAAAACCTTATTATGTAGGAGATCAGCATAAATATAATGATGGAAAGATATTAGGTCAACTAGAATAAGCATTGGTTACGTCGGGCCAACGACGTAAAACTAAGCGCTTTGTGGGAGGAAACTCATAATTATCAATGTGTTTTGCTTTGATTGTTGTTTTGAGTCTGATTAAGAAATTTGGGGTAGTATTTTTGAGTTTATTATGTGCTAGTAATGATTTTTAGACTTTATTTAGTGACCTAGAATGTTAGAATGAGAATTTGAATGTTAAATTGACTGGTGCAAAAATGTGCACGGACGCTTAAGCGCCAGCTCCGACGCTTAAGCGTGACAATTTAATCACAAATGCAAATTTTGATTTCTAGAAGGTGAACTACAATTTAGTTGGAATAAACGTGTCTTAGCAGTTTCTAGTCATGCCTAGAAGTTACGAGGGGGAATTAGGCCTACAAATGGAAGGGGTTTGTGAAGGAATTTCACGCCGGATTATTTTTAGCCCTAAAAGTCTAAAAAAAAGAGAGATTTAGAGAAAATGTCTTTATGGGAGATGGATTTGAAGAAGAAGGAAGAAGCCATGAGGAAGAAGTTCATTAGTCAAAGTGCACAAGAGATGTATAACAGTTTCTTAGCTATTAGTATTGAAGGGATATCAGAGAAGATCAATCAGATGGAGAATACTACATTTGTAATAGAGACTAAGGTGCTTGAATTGCATGCTCATCTAGAACATCTTGGGTGGAAAATTAAGTTGCAATTCAGCCATACCATTTATGTAGAGGAAGTAGACAAGGTGATGTTCCTTAAGCAAAAGTGGATCGAAGATGATAGTATTAGAGCTCGTCACCACTGTCCGTTTTATCAACTCTATATTCTTGGAGAGATTACTGAGATACAAGAATTCGTTCCTTCTAATGAAGAGTGGCATTAAGTTAAGTGTTAGGAATTGTGTGTTTGGAGTCATGTTTTTAAGTGTGTTAGTGTTTATGTCTTGTGTTTAGTGTTTGTGTCACTTATGAGTTTAATTGTAAATGTGTGTTAAGTGTTTTGTACTTAGGAAAACTTTCTCATCCAAGACTATTTGGAGAGAGAACTAAGAGTTAAATGTGTTTGTACTTGTTTGTGAATTAATATAAGTTTATTTTTGTGAAAATTTGTGTTATTTTTAGCCTCAAATTAAATTAATTATTATGGAGAATTTTGACAGAGAAGGGAGTTATAGGAAGTAAAAAATAGTCATTTGAGTGCTATGAGACCATTTAGAGGTGGTTTACTTAGGCTAATAGTGCATTTTACATAAAATTAGAAATTTCAAAAATTGTGCACTTGTGCCTAAGTGCCACATNATTTAGAGGTGGTTTACTTAGGCTAATAGTGCATTTTACATAAAATTAGAAATTTCAAAAATTGTGCACTTGCGCCTAAGCGCCACCTCGCGCTTAAGCGCCAGTTCACGAACGGTTAAAAGTGAATTTTTTGTATAAAAATGTCATTTTTAACACCTCCTATCGTCTTCCCCAACCTGAGTTCATGATTTGAGGGCTAGGGCAAGTGAAATTTGGAGATTTCTTGGTGGAATCAAGTGAGATTTATTAGATCCAAGTTCCTTGAGGTAAGAACTTTATTTCTATGCAAAAATTTTAGATTTTCACCATATATTTTAAGCACATTTGAAAGATTTCAAAAATTTACTATTCATGTTGAAAAGTGAAGAAAAATCTATGGAAATTGCTTGAGAAGTTTAGTTAGTGCTTTTGAAACTTTAGTTTAGTGATTTAAACTTTATTTTTAAAGTTATTTTTGGAATTTATCAAATTTATAGAATGACACCTAGAATGAAAAGGAGCAAAGAAAAGAGCCCTTTTGATTCGAGCAAATTTTTTAGTTCAAAAGCTCAGGATCGATATAGTGACTCTCTACAGTCATGAAATTGATTCAGGATCGATGCTTTAAGAGTCCAGGTGGAGAAGTGGAAAACCTGATAGTCCGCCGACAGTGGGAACAGTTCTGTTGTTTCTCTGCTGTCTCTATAATTTTTGCTGTAAGGGAGTTTTATTAAAATCTCCCAAAGGCTGAAGACGATCGCGTTATGGTTAGAGGGAAGTTGGTACCTTTTACTCCAGAGGTAATCAACTTGTTTTACCATTTACCACTAGAGACTTTGTGTTTTTATGCAAATTATAGTCCTAGTGAAGCAAAGTTAGCAAGATTATTTCATACTTGATTATTGGGAGAGGACTTTGGAAGATTACCAATGAGAGGAGAGTGAATTTCCCAACTTCAAATTTATGTGCACCTTCAAAGGTCTGACACTATTTCATTTCTGCTTGTCTGCTTCCGACCAATCATCTCAGTGAAGTGACTAGAGAGAGCGACCTTGAATTATTGTATTCAGGAGGGAAAGCCCACCAACATAGGGGCTTTGATCTATCACACTATCATCAGTTCAGCTGCTGCTGTTACTACTAAAGGTATGAGATTTGCTTCTTTGATATTTTCCTTATGCGAGCAGGCTGGAGTAAAGTATGATAGTTGGGAGGAAGTTCTGTTGCCTCTAAAACCCATCACAAAAGTGAATGTGAAGATTTACTCAGAGCATTCAATTTTTAGCTGGAGAGGAGGATTTTCCAGGAGCTATGGATTAGAGACGTCTGCTGCATCTACGTTTGCTGCATCTTCATCAAGACCATCTGCTTCACGTGCTTCTACATCTAGAGGTGATTCTGCTAAGACNAAATTTACTATTCATGTTGAAAAGTGAAGAAAAATCTATGGAAATTGCTTGAGAAGTTTAGTTAGTGCTTTTAAAACTTTAGTTTAGTGATTTAAATATGATTTTTAAAGTTATTTTTGGAATTTATCAAATTTATAGAATGACACTTAGAATGAAAAGGAGCAAAGAAAAGAGCCCATTTGATTCGAACAAATTTTTCAGTTCAAAAGCTCAGGATCGATATAGTGACTCTCTACAGTCATGAAATTGATTCAGGAGCGATGTTTTAAGAGTCCAGGTGGAGAAGTGGAAAACCTGATAGTCCGCCGACAGTGGGAACAGTTTTGTTGTTTCTCTGCTGTCGCTATAATTTTTGTTGTAAGGGAGTTTTATGCAAATCTCCCAGAGGCTGAGGACGATCGAGTTATGGTTAGAGGGAAGTTGGTACCTTTTACTCCAGAGGTAATCAACTTGGTTTACCATTTACCACTAGAGACTTTGTGTTTTTATGCAAATTATAGTCCTACTGAAGCGAATTTAGCGAGATTATTTCATACTTGATTATTGGGAGAGGACTTTGGAAGATTACCAATGAGAGGAGAGTGAATTTCCCAACTTCAAATTTATGTGCACCTTCAAAGGTCTGACACTATTTCATTTCTGCTCGTCTGCTTCCGACCAATTATCTCAATGAAGTGACTAGAGAGAGCGACCTTAAATTATTGTATTCAGTAAGGAAAGCCCATCAACATAGGGGCTTTGATCTATCACACTATCATCAGTTCAGCTGCTGCTGTTACTACTGAAGGTATGAGATTTGCTTCCTTGATATTTTCCTTATGCAAGCAGGCTGGAGTAAAGTATGATAGTTGGGAGGAAGTTCTGTTGCCTCTAAAGCCCATCACAAAAGTGAATGTGAAGATTTATTCAGAGCATTCAATTTTTAGCTGGAGAGGAGGATTTTCCAGGAGCTATGGATTAGAGACATCTGCTACATCTTCATCAAGACCATCTGCTTCACGTGCTTCTACATCTAGAGGTGATTCTGCTAAGAGTCAGAATGAGTTATTGCAGAAGATGATGGATAATATCAATTTTACCGTTGATAAGGTACAAAATTTAGAGCATTTTGCAGATCATACTAATAGTTATAATAGAAGGAAGAGCGATTATGAAGAGAAATTCCATGCATCTTTGGAGAGCCTGATTAGAAGTCACCTAAGAGTGCAATTTCCTCCATATCCTCGATATCCTGATTATGACCCTGCAGAAAAATGGTACAATGGTGATTCTGAGGATGAAGAGTAGAGCTGAGAGATTCATTTTATGATTGTAATATGATATGAACTATGTGGTCTGAGCCTACTACATTTGCATCTGTGTGTTGTTTTGTACTATATTTTATGTTGTGTTTTGAATTTTTATGTTCTATTATTGTTGTGTTAGATAGTATTTCGTTTTTAAAATTTTAGGGTAGTAACTGTTGTTTTGTGTTTAGTACTGTGATTTAGTTAGTTTAGAACTTAACTTAATTTCATATATGTTACAAAGTAGAAAATCTTGTTAGCTTAGATCTAACACTTGAAATTCAGAAACTACTACCCTTTATTTTTCTTTTATTATGTTTGCAAGTTTGTCTTTATGTTAAGATTGTGATGTCAGTAGTGTGTATGTTCGCTTTTATGTTTATACCCACTATTTAGAAGTCTATTTGAATTTCTACATGTTAAAGTAAAATGAAAATATAGAAAATTTGATCAAGAAAAAAAAAATTTTACTTCTGTTTTTAGTTATACTTGTATCATTAAGGTTTAAAATTCCTGTTAGCATGTTATTTTTAAAATTTTCATTCCTGCTTATACATATCTAATGTTAAACTTTTTATTCTATTAAAAATTTAAGTTTAAGGGGATGAAAAATATTTTCAAAACTGAAATTTTATTTGTTCTCAAATGTACTACAAGTGAATTTGATTTTAAAAGAAAAATTTATTATGTATATGAAGTTATATTAAGGAAGTAAAATTTGATTTAAAATGAGTAAGAAAATTTAGTTAAAATTTTAAGTAATGAAGAAAAACTTTAAGTTAAAAATTTTTGGTATAGAAAATGATTAATATAAGTGACTATATTTAGTAAGAAAAATTGTATTTAAAAAAAATTAGATAATTTAGACTTTTATTTTTAATAATTAAATTTCTTTTATTAAAATGATTTTCAAAACTATTATTATATTTATAAGTAAAAGTTTTATATCAAGAATTTATTTTAGGAAAGGAGAAATGGAATTCAAAATCATTAAAGGCCTCTCCAGATATAGTAATCCTTGGCTGAAAAAGAAAAAAAAAAAGAAAAGAAAGAAAAGAAATGTAAGGGAGGAGAAGCTTGAAGATTAATGCTNTAGGAAAGGAGAAATGGAATTCAAAATCATTAAAGGCCTCTCCAGATATAGTAATCCTTGGCTGAAAAAGAAGGAAAAAAAAAAGAAAAGAAAGAAAAGAAATGTAAGGGAGGAGAAGCTTGAAGATTAGTGCTTAATCAAAAATTTGTTTTACATTTGATCTTTTTAAAATATAAGACTTGATAAAATCTTAAGCTTATAAATATAATATATTAAATAAAATTATTTTTAATAAAAATTTTTAAGTAGAGAAAATAAAAGAACTAAAATCTAAATTTAGAGAACTTACAATATTTCTTAATTACATAGGAACTCATATTTTCATAGTTCATAACATTAAAAATTTTCAAACTTTAAGTTGGTCTCATTTATTAACTATTTTTTCTAAGTTGGGCTGCTATATTTCTAAATCTAAATTTTAGTAACTCCTAAAGAAACTTATATACATATCATACATATTTGGATTTTAAAGATTGAAGTGTCACTTGAGGACAAGCAACATTTTAAGTTTGGGGAATTTTGATACACCTAAAATATATAGTATTTTTAGACACATTTTTATACCTATTTTTTGAGATATTGCGCATTAATGGAAGATATTTTTGTGTTTTTCTTGCAGATACAAGTAAAAATGGAAAAAAAATGCTTAAAGAAGTGAAAAAGGATCAAATTTGGAGCAAAAATATGAAAAATTGTGCAAAAGAGTTTTGGCGCCTAAGCGCCAGTTAAATAGAGAAGGCGGCACCTAAGCACTGAGACCCTACGCTTAAGCGTCAGTGGCAGTTACTAGATGAGTAAAATCGGTTTTCACGNAACTCCTAAAGAAACTTATATACATATCATACATATTTGGATTTTAAAGATTGAAGTGTCACTTGAGGACAAACAACATTTTAGTTTGGGGAATTTTGATACACCTAAAATATATAGTATTTTTAGACCCATTTTTATACCTATTTTTTGAGATATTGCGCATTAATGGAAGATATTTTTGTGTTTTTCTTGCAGATACAAGTAAAAATGGAAAAAAAATGCTTAAAGAGAGGAAAAAGGATCAAATTTGGAGCAAAAATGTGAAAAATTGTGCAAAAGAGTTTTGGCGCCTAAGCGCCAGTTAAACAGAGAAGGCGGCGCCTAAGCACTGAGACCCTACACTAAAGCGTCAGTGGCAGTTACTAGACGAGTAAAATCGGTTTTCACAAATTTCAAAGAGGTTTTAAGGCACCCATTGGCTTAATAGGTGGTTGTAACCACCATGGACGAAAATTATCATGAAAGGATGCGTCTCTTGGGCAAATACATTGAATCAAGACACATTTTGAAGAGATCCCATGACAACTCTTGGAAAACTATAAAAGAAAAAAGAGGGGACTTAGAAAAGAGTCATGTAAACATTGACAAGTTTTGAAAGTTCTTCTCTAAGGAGTTTGTTCGAAGAGATTTTCAGGAACCACTTTTTATTTACTTTATCCATTTTATTATTTTGTTTTGAGTCATTGTAAAAGAGGATATTCAAAGGAACTTTAAGAGTTTGGTGGAGGACTTGAGAAAAGTTTTTATCTTTTCATTTTAGACTACTTTTGGTTTTAATCGAGATTTTTTGTTGGTTTGACAATAATTTCTTCTTTTAAAATAAAGTGTGGTTTTTATTTTCTTCATGGATTCTAAGTAGTTTTCTTTATCTTTTTTCTTAAAATGATAAGTAATTAGGTTCTGGATGGAAGTTGTGGAGAGTATTGATTCNTTTTGGTGGAGGATTTGAGATAAGTTTTTATCTTTATTTTTAAACTACTTTTGGTTTTAATCAAGACTTCTTATTGTTTTGACAATGATTTCATAGTGTAGTTTTGTTTTCTCCATGAATTCTGAGTAGTTTTCTTTATCTTTCTTCTTAAAATGAGAACATTTGTTTTAGACTACTTTTAGTTTAAATTGAGACTTGTTGTTGGTTTGACAATGATTTCTACTTTTAAACTAAAGTGTGGTTGTTTTCTCCATGGATTCTGAGTAGTTTTCTTTATCTTTCTCCTTAAAATGATAAGTAATTTATGTGTTGGATGGAAGTTGTGGAGAGTATTAATCTTTAAGGTTGGAAGAAGTTGTGATGATTTAATTTCATGCACTTCATTTACTTTTTGATCTGACCCATCTAGATGTTAACATTTGTTGAGAGAACATGTAAGAACTGGGATGTTACTTTTTCAATCAAAAATTGGAAAGAATGNAAAATTATCATGAAAGGATGCGTCTCTTGGGCAAATACATTGAATCAAGACACATTTTGAAGAGATCCCATGGCACCTCTTGGAAAACTATAAAAGAAAAAATAGGGGACTTAGAAAAGAGTTCTGTAAACATTGACAAGTTTTGAAAGTTCTTCTCTAGGGAGTTTGTTCGAAGAGATTTTCAGAAACCACTTTTTATTTTCTTTATCCTTTTTCTTATTTTGTTTTGAGTCATTGTAAAAGAGGAGATTCAAAGGAACTTTAAGAGTTTGGTGGAGGACTTGAGAAAAGTTTTTATCTTTTCATTTTAGACTACTTTTAGTTTTAATCGAGATTTTTTGTTGGTTTGACAATGATTTCTTCTTTTAAAATAAAGTGTGGTTTTATTTTCTTCATGGATTCTAAGTAGTTTTCTTTATCTTTTTCTTAAAATGATAAGTAGTTAGGTTCTGGATGGAAGTTGTGGAGAGTATTGATCTNATATAATTTAGTGCAAATAAATAGGGAAATAATCTTTGAAGGGTGTAGAGTTAGAGGATTTTAAAGTGACAGATTAAACCCCAAACTTGATTTATTGTTTTAGGTTATGATACGAGATGTTAGTCTCCAGGTGGAGGGAATTAAGGGAACTCTAGAGTGAGAGTTGGTATCTTCCCTGCCTAGCCGGTCTTCAGAATCATTCAAACTTTAAATTAACCAATGTTCTTTATAAAATCTCTAGTAAGGGTAAAGAATATTATTGCTCTTATTTGGAACAACACAATTTGCATACTTCCACAACATAATTCCTACACTTATTACTGATTCATGAAAAGAAGAAATATATTTTCATAATTTGTGCTTTTATTTTACATAAACTAAAGTTATTTAGAAGTTGTTACTGTTTTGTCAAAATTTCAAAAATACTTAAAATATTTGAATTTTAATTACTGCTAAATTATCTATAGTTTAAGTAACTGTCTTTTTAGAATAGAAAGTTTTTTGTTCAATAGTGCATATTGNACCTTTGAGTGACAGGCTAAAGCCCCCAACTTGGTTTATTGTTTTAGGTTTTGATACGAGATGTTAGCCCCCGGTGGAGGGAACCGAGGGAACTCTAGAGTGAGAGCTAGTATCTTCCCTGCCTAACCGGTCTTTCAAATTATTCAAACTTTAAATTAGCCAATGTTTTTATAGAATCTCTAGTAAGGGTAAAGAATATTATTGCTCCTATTTGACACAATACAATTTGAATAATTGCACAACATAATTTCTATACTTATTACTGACTCATAATAAGGAGAGATATTTCGTATTGAGTGCTTTTCTCTTACATAAACTCAATTTATCTTTAATAAGTTTTTATTTCATTTTCAAACATTAAAAATACCAAAAAGAGTTTAAATTTTATTCTTGTGATAAAAACTATAGTTTAAGTATTTGTCTTTTTAAAGTAGAAAGTTTGTTATTTTAATTATCGCATACTGTGAACAATCCCTATGGGTTCAATATTCGGGGCTTAATCAGAAAGTCTTATATTATATGATAACAATACGTATACTTGCGTAGTATCCCAATATATATTAAGTTAAAAAGTTAAATTCTTATTTTCTCAAGGATCAAGTTTTTGATATTATTCCAAAGTAAGGAGAGATAAGTGAAAAATATAATCAAATACATTGTTATACTGTTTCATATAAACAGTCNATATGTATGCTCCTATTTGGCACAATATAATTTGAACTAATTCATTTTATCCATTCACTATAATTTCTTGACGAGGAGAAGGATAAAATTGAACTGATTCACTTTATCAATTCACTATAATTTCTTGACAAAGAGAATGATGTTTTCAGTGTATTATTGAAATATCACATTTGAACCTTCATTAGTATAATTAGTTATTTAATAGTTATTAAAATCAAATATTTATTTCAATTGTCTATTAGTGACAGATAAGCAAATTGAACTTCGTTGGTGTGATTAAAGTATTGCTTTTCTAAAATCTTAGTTCGTAGTTCTAATCTTACTCCTTGTGGGATCGATATCTAGAACTCCATTCGAGCCCTATATTACTTGAGTGATACGTATACTTGCATTGATAAGTGTGAATTTACAATTATTGAATATTTATTACGTCCATCTTTATCAAATCTATAACTGTTATTAAGTTTTGGTACAGTTGCTGGGGAATTAAATCTTTTAGCAGCAGTATTAAATACTTATATTTTTAAGCATATATAAAGTCACGGTCATATGTCAAGGAGGAAGACTATACCAGTTCGAGCTACCGCTAGGGACATTACGTCCGGAATGGATATAGTCGAAGGATGGCTACCATTAAGGACATTACGCCAAGGAGTAAGACTTTACCAATTTGGGCTACCGCTAGGGACATTACATCCGGACTGGGTCTAGTCGAAAGATGGCTACCATTAAGGACATTATGCCAAGGAGGAAGACTATACTAGTTTAAGCTATCGCTAGAAACATTACGTCCAAACTGGATCTAGTCGAAAGATGGCTACCATTAAGGACATTACGCCAAGGAGAAAGACTATACCAGTTCAAGCTACCTCTAGGGACATCATGTCAAAACTAGATCTAGTCAAAGGATGACTACCATTAAGGACATTATGTTGGGAAGGAAAGATTATACCAGTTTGAGCTACCGCTAGGGACATTACGTCCGGACTGGATCTACTCAAAAGATGGCTACCATTAAGGACATTATGCTAAGAAGGAATATTATACCCGTTCGAGCTACCGCTTGGGACATTACGCACTAGATCTAGTCGAAGGATGGCTACCATTAAGGACATTACACCAAGGAGGAAGACTATACCAGTTTGAGCTACCGTTAGGGACATTATGTCCGGACTAGATCTAGTCCAAAAATGGCTACCATTAAGGACATTACGCCAAAGAGAAAGACTATACCAGTTTGAGCTACCGCTAGGGACATTACATCTGACTGGATCTAGTAGAAGGATGGATACCATTAAGGACATTACGCCGAGGAGAAAGATTATACCAGTTTGAGCTACCACTAGGGACATTACGTTTGGACTGGATATAGTTGAAAGATGGCTACCATTAAGGACATTATGCCAGAAGGAAGGAATCCAAGGTGGGAATTAGAATTCTTGTACTGAGCCCGGGAAAATCACAAGGTTTGATTGAGTGCTAAGAAGGGAACAGGGCTCGAAAGACCTACCCCAAATGCAAGGAGTGGTGAGGAGGTGACACTCTATAGGGAATTCAAAAAAATTTAAAAGATTTTGTGAGGAGTATAGCATGTTCGTAGAAGTTCATGCAGTGCTAAATTTTATTGAAATGTCTGTGCAGGGATTTATAAAAAAAATGAGATGCAAAATTTTATTTTTTTGCATTTATTTTAGGACATGGATCCAGTTTTAGATAAGTGCGGCATCTAAGCCTCTAAGAACGAGTCTTTGTCTCCGAAATATGAGGCACAGTGCTTCTTGAATTATTGTCCATTAACTAAGGACAAGTGTTAGATCATAACCCACTTTTTAAGGTGCTATCAGAATTATATTCTTTCAAGTACCTATAAAGATGTGTTATCTCTAAGGAAACCATAGCTGAAGAGGCCGCAAGTTCGTACCTCCATTTATAGTCGTTGATGTTTAATTTTGCACTGATTTTGTAAAAGTTGTTCATGTCATCTTTGAGGAGTCACTCTGACTTCTTTGAATTGTCATTGGAGTTATATTTGTAGGGTAACAAAGGATACAACCTAAGGGTTGAATTTCCATTAAATGCTAATATCATCATCATCTCTTTAATTCTTTCTTTCCAAGCCTAAGCAGATTTTAGAATTTTGGTCTTGTGATCAAAATATTTTTTGCTTTCCAAAGATATTTCTGAGTCAATTAATAACAGACCAAAAGACTCAAGATCGTTGAACTTTTTTGAAAATAATATCGGAAGAATTTTCTTAAGAGATCATTTTAAGTTTCATCAATTAGGGGAAACTCGGACACCAATTTTTGATTATACCTTCACCTCAAGTTTCTTCTTAGGGAGACTCTTCTTTTGCTTTGATTTTTTGGATCAAACTTTTTACACAAATTTTTTTCTCTTCATTTTTTTTCTTTTTTTTATCTTTCTCCATGTTTTGTTGACAATTATTATATATGGTAGAGCATGATTTAAAGGTTTTGAATGTCTTAATTCAGACACCAATTTTTTATTTTATGCTCACCTCAAGCTTCTTCTCAGGAGATTTTCACACAATTTTTTTATGCTCCCTTTGTTTTTCTGAGAATTACTATATCTGGTGGAACATATTTGTATTAAGATTTTGAATGTCCAAACTCCCTTGACTAATAATCCTCAAATGTTTCTTAAGTTGAATTCTGGGATATTATAACTCGTTCAAAAGTCAGGACCCAGTCACGTGGCAGGAAATTAAAAGACCTGTGATATCCCGAGTCAATTACTCATATTTCAACCACATTATCTTATTTTAAAATCAACTAAGGACCCAAGTGGATGACTCAGTTATTAGGGCATTAATTTCATTCTCCCCAAAGTCATAGTCTTATCAAAACATCCAAAATTTTCTTTCGAGGTGATGAGTTTTTTTTTTAAATATTGAACAATTGTGAACAGAAACAAACTCTTTCTTTCCTTTCATTCATTGTGGTGGGAGGGGTGGGATAGACTAACATTGATCTTGCTAATATCCCCTTTTAACAAAAATAGTAATACAATAGTAGTCAAGAGACGTCTCATCCATTGTCAGCTACGTAGGGGTGAGTTGGAACAAACAGATCAACCGAAATCATACTAATAGAATCTCTTTTAGGTTATTTTCAAATATTCTTCTGAGATCATGATATTTCTTTCTTTAAATTCCTCTCAAGCCAACCCTTAAAACTGAAACGTCCCTCTATGGTGTGTCCTAGCATCCTGTGATACGGACAATAGTTAGGCTGATCCTTTTTATCCATCTCCTCCGACCTGCTTGAATCCGGTAATCTAAATTATGGCTTCTTCATTAAGTTTCTGAACATCTTTGGTACGACTTCATCTTTGAAAGAGTATACCCTATTCATCCGTTCTGCAAAAGTTGGACCTCGTCTACCCTCTGTCAGATATGGCCCTCCATGATAAGACTGTTGGATGGGTTGACCACACTTTTGTTCTTGCTGAGGTTGAGTGTGTTGCGACGACTGTTGAGGATTCTAAGGAGAATGCTCAGCCTGAATCTTCATTGATTGCTTCCCTTTATCAATTTTTGCTACCGATTCTGGTTTCTTTTCAAACACCCTGAACAATCTAGACTTCTCGGTCTTTTCTTGGGAATCCATATGCTTAACTTCTTCTTGTAAACTGTTACCATTGCTAAGTAGCTTTTCGAAGAATTTGATGGTGAGTCCTTTAAGCATGAAGGCTATTGGTCCATGGATGCTTTTGAGTAGAATCTCAATCGCATGATGTTCCTGTAGCTGAGGCTCACACTTCATCTTAAGGTTTCTCCACCTCAAGATATAATCCACTAAAGTCTCGTTAGGCTTTTATCTTTCTGCTATGAGATATCTAATAGACACATGATGCTGGCTCTAGCAAATCTTTTTACGAACAATTATCTAGCTCAGCGAACGTCTTGACTAATCTGTTGGGCAACTTGGCATACCAATCAAATGCTATTTCTGACAGACTACTGACAAACTGAAAGAAAAGCAAGTCTTCTTTACCTCCAGTATTACTAGAACTGGCTTAGAAATGTGCTATGTGTTGAGTCCCGTCAAATAACTTAAAGTTTGGTGACACAAAACCCTTAGGATAAGGTACGACATTAAACTCCTCCGGGTAGGGTCTACCCTTTAAAATCAATGCACCACCCTTAGACTAGGTTATGGCCTCCCAAACTTGACTCCAATATCATCAAATCCATGTTCAAAATTAATAATTGCCACAACAGGCAGTTCATCCCTGTTGATAGTAGACTCTGTTTTGGATGCAAAAGAAAAGATCAACCTTGGCAAAGATATTGTCCCTGTCATTTGAAGAATTTCTGAAAGTCAGCGATGTCCCGTGCCTTGCAGTTTTGTCAGAAGTACTCAAGTTAATGCACTTGTCTTAAGAACTGGGCATATCCTTTATTATTTTAATTTTCAAATTTATTATTTACCTGTAATTAAAGAGTTTTGATTAACAAATTAAACGAGTGTGAAGAAACGCAACAACTTGCCTTGATTTGCAGAAAAGCAAACCAAACCGAAAGGATATGAAGAAAATACGAAGTTTAGGACCCAATGCGGGACCAACTTCACAACGCACAATGCTCAGACAGAACTAGTCCACCAACACACCTATTGGGGATTTGACCCCACATAAAGATTAAAAGTCCTAATAAACTTCCGAACCTCTCCGTTCAAAAGTGGTTTAACAGACGGTCCTAAACTCCAAAAGATTTGACCGTACTCACTGATCCCGAGAAAATAGTTGTGTAAAAGTTCTATAGTTGACTACGCTATGCAACGTTGCCCAAAGCTTGATGAAATATTTTATTAATAAGAAATTTAAGATATTAATGTTGGGATTCTACGCAAGTGTATATATCGTTATCAAGTAATAAAGGACTTTCTATTTAAGCCCCAAATATCGATCCCACGGGGAAGGTTTGAATTTGAAATGATAAGTTTACTAGGAAATTCACAGAAAGTCCAAAAGAAATTACTGTCACTAATTTTGAATGTTGAGATATTATTAGAACTAAATTATTTAACTAATAACAAAAATGAAATATAAAGTTTAAATAGTAACTACTAAACTATAAACTATGTTTGTATTTCTGGAATTTGAGGTCATGGAATTCGAAATTATGAAGATTTTGGTCGTCCAAGGAAGTTTTAGGACTTTAAAAACACCTCCCAGCAGTTATTACGGAGCAAAATCTCGCCAAAGTCTGCCAAAATTTATCTTAAACCGTCAAACTGATATCGGCGCCGTCGGCGCTCTCGATGGGGCATCGGCGCTATGGTCAAGTTATCGGGTGCCATCGGCGCCATAGGCCAAATTTGAGTCTTTTCATTTTTTTGATTAATTCGATTCCAAATTTTCCTTTAATACCAATATTTTTCTTAATTTATAATATATAAAATTGTGTAGGGTTATTATCTACTAATATATGAACACTAATCGAACAAAATAGTAATACATAGATATATATATTTACATATGGGTTGCCTCCTACAAAGCGCTTGGTTTAACATCGTTAGCTCGACATACCATTTCTTTAGTTGGGCTGACTTAACATTAAAACTTCTTTAAATTATGGTATATGCCCTTCATAATAATGTTTCAATCGATGTACATTAACTTTAAATATCTTTCTAGTGTTAGGAGCTTTAATAACAATAGTTCCATAATGATAGACTTTAATCACTTTAAATGGTCCTAACCATCTGGATTTCAATTTTTCTGGAAATAATCTCAATCTTATATTATATAATAAAACTTCTTGTTCAGGTTCAAACTTCTTTTGAATAATCTTCTGATCATGCCATATTTTCATTTTCTCTTTATAGATTTTTTCATTATCACATGCTTCATTTCAAATCTCCTCAAGTTCATTGAGTTGCAATAATCTTTTCTCACAAGCATCCTTTAAATTATAATTAAATTTATTAATAGCCCAAAATACTTTATGCTTCAATTCTACTGGTAAATGACATTTTTTCCAAAAATAAGTCTATATGGGGACATTCTTATAGGAGTCTTATAAGCAGTTCTGTATGCCCATAATGCAGTATCTAATCTAGCAGACCAATCAAATTTATAAGGATTTACAGCTTTTTTTAAAATTTATTTAATTTCACGATTTGATATCTCTATTAGACTGCTAGTCTGAGGATGATAAACAGTAGATAATATATGCATAATATCAAATTTCATAATTAATTTTTTGATTCTCTTATTCCTAAAATGAGATCCTCCATCAGTAATTATTACTCTCGGCATTCCACATCTTGTAAAAATATTTTTAATTAAAAATTTAGAAACACTCTGAGAATCACATCTAGGTACTGTAATAACTTCAATCCATTTAGACATATAATCAACAACAAGTAATATATATAAGTTCCCAAATGAAGACATAAATGGTCCCAGAAAATCTAATCTCTACACATCAAATATTTCAACTTCTAATTTGTAATTTAGAGGCATTGCATTTCTTCTAGAAATATTTCCTACTCGTTGACATCGATTGCATGTTTTAATATATTCATTAACATTTCTAAAAAGAGTAGGCCAATAAAATTCAGCTTGCAAAATCTTATATGCATTTCTATTCGTTCTAAAATGTCCTCCAAATTCAAAATCATGACATTTTTAAATTATCTGTTGAGTTTCCTCAATAGACACACATCTTCGAATAATTAGATCTTTACATTGTTTATTTAAATATGGGTCATCCCAAAAAAAGAATTTTGAATCATATATAAATTTCTTTAATTGTGGAATTTTGATATCAGGTCGTAAAATATCACTTAAAATATAATTTACTATATCAGCATACCACAATACATTCATTTCATCAATACTATATAATTGTTCATCAAGCAAATTTTCTTAAATCTTATTTGTAAAATTAGTTAATATTTCTCTTTCTAGTCTAGACTTTTGATTATCATTTTCCTTTCTATCAACTACGGTAAAATCAAACTCTTGCAATAGAAGTATCGATCTAATTAATCTTAGTTTAGTATCCTTCTTTTGCATCAAGTATTTAATAGTAGAATGATCTGTATGCACTATACATTTAGTTCCAATTAAGTAAGTTTAAATTTATCAATGGCATTGTAATAACTAATAACTCTCTTTCAGTAGTAGTGTAGTTAATTTGAGCATCATTTAGAGTTTTACTAGCATAATATCTTACTTTAAAAATTTTGTTGTGCCTTTGTCCTAATACAGCCCCAATAGCATAATCACTAGCATCGCAAATTATTTCAAATATTTTCTCCCAATCAGGTGAAACTATTATAGGTGCAATGATTAATTTTTCTTTCAATAATTCAAATGCCTTTATGCATTCCTCATTAAAATCAAATTTCGTGTATTTTTCTAGAAGTTGGCATAATGGCTTAGTTATTTTTGAAAATTTTTTATGTATCACCTGTAGAAACCAGCATGTCCTAGAAAGCTTCTTACCCCTTTAACATTAGTAGGAGGTGGTAATTTTTCAATAACTTGTATTTTTGCAAGATCTACTTCCATGCCATTTTTAAAAATTTTATGTCCAAGTTCAATTCCTCCTGCAACCATAAATTGACATTTTTTTCCCAATTTAGTACTAGGTTGATTTTTTCACATACTTCCAAATTTTTTTCTAAATTATTTAAATATAATTCAAACGAGGTTCCAAACACCAAAAAATCATCCATAACAACTTTCATTCCATGTTCAATAAAATTGCTAAAAATTGACATAATACATCTTTGAAATGTTGTAGGTGCATCGCATAGTCCAAAAGGCATTCTACAAAAAATAAATGTTCCATATGGGCTTGTAAATGTTGTCTTCTCTTGATCCTCTCGAGCAATTAGAATTTGATGATAACCTGTATATCCATCTAAAAAGCAATAATATTTGTTCCCAGCCAATCTATCCAACATTTGGTCTAGAAAAGGTAAAGAAAAGTAATCTTTTTTGGTGGCCATATTTAATTTTCTATAGTCAATACAAATTCACCAACCAGTAACTTGTCTTATTGGTATTAATTCAATTTTCTCATTTTCTTCAAGGGTCACTTCTTTCTTTGGAACACAGTGACTTGGACTTACCCAAGCACTGTCTGAAATAGGATATATAATTCAAGCATCTAACCATTTTAAAATTTCATTTTTAACAACCTCTTTAATTATTGGGTTTAATCTCCTCTGAGGATCAACTTTAGATTCATATTATTCATCTAATAGAATTCTGTGCATACAAATTGAAGGACTAATTCCTTTAATATTTGTTAAAGTCCATCCAAAAGCCTTTTTATATCATTTCAACATCTCTATTAATTTTTTATCTTGAATTTCAGTTAACTCAGAAGATACAATAATAGACAATATAGATAACTCTCCTAAAAACATATATTTTAAATGGGCAGGTAATATTTTCAGTTCAAGTTTAGGTGGTTTAATACTTGAAGGAATAAGCTTTTTTCTATCTTTTTCCAACAAGCCTAAAGTTTCAAATTTGCCCTGAATATAATCCAAATCTTCTTCTTTTATTTTGTACTTGTTTTCAAAAAATTCTCCTTGCTTTAATTTGTCTTCAAACTCATTCTTTAATTGCTCATTACTCAGATAATCAGTTACTTCCATCTTAAAACATTCATTATCTTTTTTTATTGCTAGATATTTCATAGCATTTGCAATATTAAATTTTACTTCTTGATCATTAACTCTCATTATTAATTCTCTTTTTTTCACATCTATCACAGCTCTCCATATTGTACGAAATGGTCTCCACAAAATAATAGGAATTTCTTTATCTTCCTCCAAATTCAATACTATAAAGTCTACAAGGAAAATAAATTTATCCACTTTTACTAATACATCCTCTATAACTTCTTTTGGATAAGTTATTGATCGATCAGCTGACTGAAGTGTAACAGTAGTAGGGGAAATCTCTTCCAAATCTAAATGTTTAAAGATCGATAAAGGCATAAGATTGATACTCGCTCCTAAATCACATAAAGCTTTTCCAAAAAACTTTTCACCGATAGCACAAAGTATAGTAACACTACCAGGATCTTTTAATTTTTCAGGAGGTTTTTTCTTAATATTAGCACTCCACTCTTCACTGAGTGTAACGGTCTTATGATCTATAAACTTCCTTTTCTTGTTTAGTATATCCTCCATAAATTTCACATAACCTGACATTTCTTCCAATGCTTCAACAAAAGAAATGTTTATCATTAACTTCTTAAGGATTTCCAAAAATTTTGTAAATTGTTTATCTTTGTTCTTCTGCTTCAAACTTTGAGGAAACGGAGGCAATGGTTTTTCTAAAGGACCTTGTGTTTGTTCATTTTCATTTTGGTCACTTTCCATTTCTTCATTCTTTTCATCAACTTTAGTTTCTCTTTGGATCCTGTTTTCAACTTCTTTTCCACTTCGTAATTGAATAGCTTTAATTTGCTCCTTATTTTGATCTTTTGGATTAACTTCCACCGTACTCGAAAGACTTCCAGAAGGTATGTTAATAAGTGTAGTAGCAATATGTCCTAATTGAATTTCAATATTTCTGATAGCAACCCCTTGATTCTATATTTGATTTCTCAATATTCACATTACTTCTTCCATCGTCAACTTCTTTTCCTTAACTTGTGGGTTAGGATTAGAGTTAAATCCAAGAGGATAATAAGGTCATAATTAGGATTTCCTTAGTTGCTCAAATTTTTGGAGGGATTCACCGAATTGTTATAAATATTCCAACTAAAATTAGGGTGATTTTTTCATCCAGGATTATAATAGTTAGAATAAGGATTGTTATTTTGATTATTTATAGCATTTGAAGTTTCATAAAATGATTGAGTATCAATGATCTGTCATAGTGAATTTTCCTCTAATACTGGGAGTATTTGAGAATAGTTCACTCATATTTGATTAATCTTTCTTGAAATAGCAGCAAATTGAGATGCTACAATAGACATTGCATTAGAATCATGAATACTAGCTACTCTCTTAGGATTTACCCTTTCAGAGGGCCATTGAAAATTGTTAGTGGTCATTTCTTCAATTAAAGAATATGCTTCATCAAAAGGTTTTCACATTAGTGATCCATCCGCAGCAGCATCTATAATAAATCTTAGTGATCCTACTAATCCATTATAAAATGTTTGAATTATTAACCAATCTGGTAGAGCATGGTGTAGACATTTTCTAAGAAGACCTTTAAATTTATCCGAAGCTTCATATATTGATTCCCCTTCAAACTGACAAAAAATGTATATCATTTCTAAACTTAGCAGTTTTCGAGGGTGAAAAGTATTTAGCTAAGAAATTTTTTTAATGTTCTCCCCAAGTTTTGATAGATCCAGGTGCTAATGAATTTAACCAAGCCTTGCCTTTATCCTTTAATGAAAAAAAGGAAAAATTATATGCATAACACCATCATTAGACACTCTGTAATATTTAAAACTAGCAAAAATTTCAAGAAAACTAGTAAGATGCAAGTTTGGATCTTTAGTAGTTGTTCCTCCAAACTGATTATTTTGAACCATTTAAATAATATCAGGTTTAAGCTCAAACAAATTAGCAGCAACATCAGGATTTTGAATAGTCAAGTGAAGTTCATCTACTGTCGGATTAGCATAATCTTTTAAAGGTGTTTGTCAATTTTTGTTTATTTGATTATTTAAGATATTCACCATTTTTTTTAAGTTTTTAATTTCTTTTTGTTGTTTTCAAACTTTTCTAATAGTACGCTCTAATTCTGAATCGTAAGGTACTAAACTTTCAGATCCAATATTTCACATAAACAATTATAATAAGCAAAGAAAAACTTCATAAAAATAACTCTTAAATAAAAACATATTTCTTTTTGGATTTTTGATTTTTTTTATTTTCTTTTTTTAATTTTTTATATAATTATCTCTAAATTTCCTAATTTACCAAATCTATTTAATTTGTCGTTACTTTCCCGTCAACAGCGCCAAAAACTTGGTCCGGTGAATATAGTTGTGTAAAAATTATATGGTTGACTCCGCTATGCAACAGTGTCAAAAGCTTGATGCAATATTTTATTAATAAAAAAATTATTAATGTTGGGATTCTATGCAAGTATACGTATCATTATCAAGTAATAAAGGACTTTCTATTTAAGCCTCAAATATCGATCCCACGGGGAAGGTTTAAATTTGAAATGATAAATTTACTAAAAAATTCACAAAAAGTCAAAACAAAATTACTGTCACTAATTTTGAATGTTGAGATATTATCAAAACTAAATTATTTAACTAATAACAAAATTGAAATACAAAGTTTAAAAAATAACTACTAAACTACTAAACTATGTTTATGTGATGAAGATTTCTTATGTAAAAAAGTAACTTTCCCAATACAATGAGGTTTTGGTAAAATGAGATGAAATAAATGGTTCAAATATGTATTGTGTCAAATAGAAGCAGTTTTAATTCTCTACCCTGATACAGTGTTATAGAAAATAATTGGCTAATCCCAGGTTTAGTCCCTAAACCCGTGGCTAGGCTAGGAGGATATTGGCTTCCACTCCAGAGCACCCACTTCCCTTCACGTGAAGGCTAACTCTTGCTTTAGTTCTTAATCACCAAGATTGAACTGGGGATTTTAGTCTGTCACGCTAAAGTATCTCCAATTCTACACCCAACAAAGTATATTTCCCTATTTATTTGCACTTAATTCCATGAACCAAATTCTCCTTCATGGAATCAAATGTGATCCTCACTCTGTTGTTGAACTCATACTTCATTTCCCGGATCATATATTTCACAAGACAATTTAACAATTCAATTGGCCAAAACGAAAAATAAATTAACTTTGGAGTTGAAAAATCATTACAATTTATTTTATAATTTAATATTTGCACATCCATATTATCTCTTCATTTCACCATATCTCATAGTAGGGAGAAAGATAAAATAAACTACTCAAACTTATTATCTCTTCATTTCACCATATCTCAGAGTAGGGAGAAAGATAAAGGAATCTACTCAGACTTCATTAGAAAGATACAATAAAGCACAAATTTCATATATAAAAGAAAGTTCATACAACACTAATAAACAAACAACACTTATCTGAAACTCTTTCTTAAAATAAATCCCTTGTAGCCTCTTGTAGGAAATGTAGAAAGAAGAAATCTCTCACTTTCTCCTTCTCCAACACTCTTAGAGAAGAAATCACACTTAATATCACCATAAAACTCTAAATTATAAGAACAATGGACTCTAAATGGTTATGGAATGAAAAATGGAAAAATGTGTGATGCGTAGAAGGTTGAATTGGGACAATGAGATGCAGGAAGAGTCACTTTTCTGATTAATTTTGGCCCCAAATAAAGCCTAGAGTAGGTTGTCCAACAGTGCATCCAAAAACTCTTCAAAACGCATCCAAATTCGTTGAATCTTCTAAAAACATGGGTTGAACCAACATTGGCTCCATTGGCGCACTTTATGGAGCCGTCGACGCCAGTGTTCTGCAATTTGATTTGCAGCTCTCTATCAAATGACATCGTCATCGCTGCTTCTGGTGCCGTCGGCGCTGAGTAAAACTCACCAGCTGTTCTGTTGGTCTGTGCTGTCAACATTGAGAATTTCTTCAAAAACGTCATTTTGGCTCTAAATTTCATCCTTTTTGCTTCCTTTTTGTTTCAAGTTCTAAAAATTAACAACCTGCAAGAAAACATAAAAATAACTTCCATTAAAGTTTAATATCACCAAAAATTAGTATAAAATATGGGTCTAAAAATGCATATATTTTTGGTGTATCACTCACCCAAGAAAGAAATTGGTGAAACATGTCAATGGAAGAAGGGTAATATGGTTCATGTGGGACATGAACACATTACCGATGTACGAAGATAATATTCTCTAATATAAATAGAGAGAGAAATAATTCCCCAGTGGAGTCATATGAAATCAAACTGATCCCATAAGAGACATTAACACATTACCGATATACAAATAAGTTTAGAAAAATATGAAATCAAACTAATCCCATGTCTTACATAGTTCAAATGAAAGAGCACTACACCTCAAGTCATGTATCTATCCCGAAAGATAAATACAAAACTTGAGGGCGAGGCTCGATCAAATAAACTAAGAAATATATGACATCCATTTGGTCTATGAAACCAATTTATTTGCTGATAATTTTCCCTATTTAATATGAAGAATTAAATAGAGTTTATATTAAATTGGGTTCAGAAAAACTTCTTATAAGGGCAAGCCCCTATAGTTAATTACATCTTAGATAACCAAAATCACCTAAGAAAAATCTCGATAAAAATCAAGAAATATTATCTTCAAAGAGGTCAAAATGGTAGGACTTTTCAACGAAATCAAAAAAATAGGTGTGAAAGAGGAATGACTCAAATTTGGAACATTTATTGTAGAATCCAAAGGAAGAGAGACTAGGGCATGTCATAGATCTAGAGGAGAACTTTGGTGACTTCCCAAGCTACCCTATGGTTGGGCTTCAATTTTGAGGTGAAATAATTAAATTTTTCATCCTGTAAATTTTATTAGTTAGGGCTTACATTCATGTGAAACGATCACACAAATAGTCTGGAAGATGTGAGGATTTAGGTCGTGAAGAACAACAACCTCAGAATCCTAAGAAGAATTAGGGCTTAGATTGTACAACAGAGCTATACAAAAGTCCTAAAGATGAGTTGAGGATTTATGTTGCATAAGCCAACAACCTCAAAATCCTATGAATTGTTGTTTAATTTTAAGGAAAGATATGTTGTTGTAGATCCTTTTGCTGTTGAAGATGGTCGTGCTGCCCACACTGCTAGCTCCAAGCTCCTCGTCGTGACGAATTTAAGTTTTCTAATGTGTCAAGTTATAATGTCAAATAAAATGTCCCTATGGTTATGGAAATTTAAATATTATGGGGCATATAAAGTTTATTAGAGTGACACCGGCTAAAATCCTACGTTTCCCTTGTTCCGACACCACTATTTTTTGCAGATTCACTTAGTCTGAATGAATTAACTAAACTCAACTTAATGAATTCCGTACTTTCATTTAGACCATGGGAAGTCTCGTTAGCTTCTGTACGTTACCTCATCCAAGGGATTCTCGATCATCATATAGAGACATCTTAATTTAGTTGTAATTGTTGTTTTGTGATGTTTGTAATTAAATTTTGAGTTGTTTTATATTTTGCATGTTGTAGCGGTAAATTTTATCTTTGTTGATTTTAATTTTGGTTTTGGTTTTTCGGTTATCCTAGCAGTTTTGGTTTTCATGTAGGATCACATCGTTGTTTAACATGCAAGCTCAAGATAGGAAGTACATAAAAGGTAAATGCATTAATTTAAAAGTGTACCTGTAGAATCTTCTCATTCCATCACCTGAAAGGCCAATACTTTCAAGACATGTATATAATTTCACAGGGAATTTGAATCGCAGGAGTAGATGAAGGTTTAGCTATCAAACCCCAAGTTATGATCTTATTGAATCTCAGAAGATCCTAATAGAAGATTTTAGAACAAAAATATGGCAAGTCCCTTTCAGAATGTCCAATAGATTTCAAAATGTTCAAGGCATGACCTTTAACCACTTTGAAGATTTCTTGAAATATTCCGAGTTCATTTTGGAATTATTATATTGTTCTATTAATCATCCGAGGTTGAAGTGTGACTACCCCGTTTCTTAGTGAAATCTGACAATTTAATTATCCTAAGAATAGGATACTCGATTAATCAATTGATGTTTCATTTAAGAGTTATGTGAGTGGGTGCCCTTAAGGCAAGTTTAGGTCATTTAAAGATTATGGTGCCCACAATTAAGGTCAGGCTTATAGTGTTTAAGGATGTTAATTTCCAGTTATGTTATCTTTTAAATCCGATCATTTGAGAGTAGACATCAAGCCTATGTCACTACGAGGCCTATAATAATCATGATAGGTGGAATGGTGATTATCAAAACTTTTAATTTAAGTGATATGTATCCTTACCAAAAGATCACATCATCCTCAACTTTGGGCCTAAGAAAAGTAAATTATCAACTTTCTAGCTTAAGCCCATCACTTAAGAATCGTTTGATCTTAATTGACTTCCAAGTTATGAATATTAAGAAGATTATGATTTTGTTAATGTTGTGCAAGGGTGGTGAGTGAGTTTCTACCTTTTAATCTCATTGTTTTTCAATCATCCAAACATATTTGTTAAGATCAAAATTACCCATTTTCCTTTGGTTAATCCTAAATTTTGATTAAGGCACCAAAGTATAAAAGTACCACTTTACCCTTGGGGCAGCTCACTTCATAACTCATTAAATATAACCCAAATGACTTTAAGGGTTTAGAGTGTCATATCCAAGAGGTAATTATAATGTTAAAGAAGAATATGTGGACTTCTCAAAAATTAATTTAAATTAAATATTTATTTAAACACAGAAAATAAGATTCCTTAGAAATTGATTTATTTGATTTTCTCCATAATAAAGTTTTTATTTATGAGAAAATTATTAGAGATTTCCCTAGGTCAGAGAAATACTTAGCCAAAATTTCATGATTTTTGGAAATAAATTATTATAATTATTTTAATGGGAAAATAAGGAAAATTCATTTTTAAACTTTTAAAATTTATTTTAATTTAGGAAAATTAGGAAAAATATTTTAATAAGTCTCAAGTGATCAAGAAACTATTTGGCACATCTTGAAATATTTTGTTAATTTTGGGATTTTTAATTATTTTTAATCATTTTAAAATTCAAAATTAGACTCAAAAATTAAGTATTTTCTTAAAAAACTAAATTTTTTTTCCCAAGTGACTCTGACCACAAGGAACTCAAAAAACCACTTTTCATAATTTTTCCAAGTGTATTTAATGTAATATAATTATTTTTGTACAAAAATACATGGTTCCTTAGAAAATCAACTTTAGCACTTAAACTTAATCAAATAGTTTTTAAATTTTTACAGTGGATAAACATGATTTTTAAGAACAATGTGGGATTGATTTTGTCAAATTTTGATAAGTATATAATTTATAAAAATTAACACAAGATATTTACATTTAACTAAATATAAAAATTTACAAGATAATTCAAGGCATCATGATATCTTTCCTAGACTTCTCTGACCATAAAAAACCTACTAAAATTATTCCCATTATTTTTCAAATGATGTTTTGACTTATATAATTAAAATAAACTAAAATAGCCACCTTAGCTTGAAAATTAGGGCTAGAAGCACAGAGATGTCATCTTACCTTGGAAAAATCAGAAGACATAGCTTCTGTCATGAAGATGAACCCTCAAAATTTCAAGCCATGGTGAGCAATATTTAGTCTTGGAGAATTGAAATACCATAGAGGGTATTTAATTTATTAAAATTCAAGGAATAAGAAAACAATTGTTATTTTTTGTCCACATTATTTTGCTCTGTTCACTGAGCAAGAGGGTATTTTTCTTTTATTTTTATGATTTTTCTAGAGAAATTTTTGTATTTTCTAAGTTTAGGCATTTAAAATAATTCAGAAAATTCATATTTTTCTACTTATCCACGCGATGCCAACTCAAACTACGGCGGCTCCGAACTCACACGCGGCGCTCCGCTATTCAAAGTTGCCATCCACCTCAGCTGCCATGAGGCCCATGGTTCACGTCCCAAGAGTCTATATGGCTCGATCTCCTCCGTCCATTAGATACACGTGCGATCAGACGACATCCGTTCATCGTCCCTACGAGACTTAGCTCGAGAACCGTTCACACTAAAACCTTAAGATCTTAGCCTAGACTCTACCAAATTGCATGGGGATTATTTCTAAACCTTCATCTACTTAAAATAAACACATCTATATGGTTAATCGAGAATGAAATCAAGTAATTACAAATGGAGAATCAAAATAAGCTCGGGCTAGGGTTAGAGCTCAACTCCTTTGTTTGAGGGGGAGGCCTCAATCAGATGGTTTTGGTAGCTTTGATTGGACCCAACAAACCTCTGAATGAAGTTTCAACCCCTGATGAATTGTCTAGGTATAATTTTGGTCAAACTCGATTTCAGGTGTTGGTCTAGAGCTATCATAGAGGCTGTTTCAGAGGGGGCTTTTGTGGGGAATCAACTTCTTTTACTATGAGGATGGTGTGTGCACAATGTATTGAAGTTTAGTGCACTATGGTGGAGTGGATAGATCTATTCTAGTTTTAGGGTAAATTTTAGTGAAGAAATTGGCTCTAAGGGGTGGCTATCAGTGGCTGAGAGCAAGGGGATTGCACTTGAGATGGTTTGGAGAGGCTCTGGTGAGATTTTGGCAGAGTTTCCCTAAGGTTACAAGAGCTCTTTTCCTTGGCCTTGGAGAGGTCAATTTAAAGCCATGGCTGTCTAGTGGAGCTCAAGGTTGGGATTTGGGTGCTAAAGCATACTCAGGTGGAGGGAAGAAATGCCCAAGCATCCAATTAGAGTGAGCCAAGTCGGGGGGTTTAATTTTGGGTTTTGGCCAATAGGAGCACCTTTGGGCTAGCTGTTTCTGGTGACTAAGGTGGTGGCTGGCCAGAGTATGGTCACTTCTTGGCTCGGGGAGGCCAGAGAGTGCTTAAAGATGGTTAACCCCTAATGATATGCAATGATGAAGAAGATATCTCAAGTTTAAGCTAAATATGGGGTGAAATCCCTTAATTTAAGGGACCATTGGTCCATAGATAATCTTGGCTAGTTTAGGTGGGTTTAGCCTGGTCCATAAGGTGTACTTGGTGGTTGTGGTGTCATTAATTTGGTTGCTTAGGCATGGCTAAGTCAATTTTAATGCATGGGTTCAATTTGGGTCAAAATGGCTAGAAGTTGGGTTTGGGTTAGGCTAGCCAAGACATTGATCAACATTGTGTAGATGATTGTCACAAGAGATTTGGAAAAGATTTGGAGTGATTTTTGATTGATTTGGAGGTTCAATTTGAAGGATTTTGGACATTTGGTCAATTTAGGGGTGTTGGGTTAGACATGGGTCTAGGTTGGGCTAAGGTTGGGTTAGGTCCAAATTGATGGTTTAAAATAGTCTATAGTAATGTCATGAAGAGTTTTCAATGTCAATTGGGTGCCAATTTTGGGGTATAAGTATTCAATTTGCTGGAATTTGGAAACATAACCAATTTGGGGCAAATTTAAGGATTTTGAATGTGTGTTGAAATTGAGTGACATTGAGGTTTTAAAAATGCAAATTAAGGGTTCAATTTGATGTGTAGGATTTTTATGAAGAGTTTAGGATCCAAATTGGGGCAATTGAGTGGATCATATGGTTCAATTAAGTGAAATTAGGTCATAGGGCTAAAATTTGGGGTTTTGATTTGGCTCAAAATATAGCTCAAATCATGGGTCAATTAGGTTTGTATTTGGTTTAGATTGATCATAGGAAAAATGAATTTGAGTTTAGAATTGAAATTGGGGAGGATTAGATCCAAATTGATGGACATTTGAGGTGAATATTAGGAAATTGGGCCTTTAAAGACTATTTGGGGGTTTTGGTCAAAATGGTCAAATTAATCAAATTGGATTCAATTGAAGGATCCAATTTGGTTTTGGAGACATTTGAAGTGATTTCGGATGTTTTGAGAAAATTTGGGGTGCCAAGGGTATTTTTGTAATTTTGGCAAATTTGAAGGTATTTTGGTAATTTTAGCAAATTTGGGTGGTTTTGGGCAATTTTGGTATTTTCAAATTGTTTGAAATGATTTTTGGACAAATTTGGGTCTTTTGGGTGAATTTGAGAATTTTGGTCAAATTTAAGGTTTGAAGGGCATTTGGGTATTTTGGGTGGACTTGGGGGCAAAAGGCTAAGTTGGATATTTTTAGTAGAATTGGGGTCTCAACCACTATGTATGAGCTATGGACCAATGAAATCCCTATTTGAGTACTTGATACACCAAAAATATGAGTATTTTTAGACACATTTTTATACCTATTTTTGAGATATTGCGCTTTAATGGAAGATATTTCTGTGTTTTCCTTGCAGATATAAGTAAAAACGGAAAAAAAAATGTTTAAAGGAGTGAAAAAGGATCAAATTTGGAGCAAAAGGTGAAAAATTGTGCAAAAGAGTTTTGGCGCATAAGCGCCAGATCCGGGGCTTTAGTGTCGGTTAAACAGATAAGATCACGCCTAACCACCGAGACCCCGCACTTAAGCGCCAGTGGCAGTTACTAGACGAGTAAAATTGGTTTTCACTAATTTTGAAGAGGTTTTGGAGGCACCCATTGGCTTAATAGGTGGTTATAACTACCATGGACGAAAATATCATGAAAGGATGCATCTCTTGGGCAAATTCATCGAATCAAGACACATTTTGAAGAGATCCCAAGGCATCTCTTGGAAAACTATAAAAGAAAGAAGAGAGGACGTAGAAAAGAGTCCTGAAAATATTGGCAAGTTTTGAAAGTTCTTCTCTGGGGAGTTATTTCGGAGAGATTTTCAGGAACCACTTTTTATTTACTTTATCCTTTTTTGTTATGTTGTTTTGAGTGATTGTAAAAGAGAAGAGATTCAAAGGAACTTCAAGAGTTTGGTGGAGGACTTAAGATAAGTTTTTATCTTTTTGTTTTAGACTACATTTGATTTTAATCGAGACTTGTTGTTGGTTTAACAATGATTTCTTCTTTTAAAATAAAGTGTGTTCTGTTTTCTCCATGAATTATGAGTAGTTTTCTTTATCTTTCTTCTTAAAAATGATAAGTAATTAAGTTTTGGATGGAAGTTGTGGAGAGTATTGATATTTAATGTTGGAAGAAGTTGTGATGATTTAAATCCATGCACTTCA
>JXCR01145513.1:35670-50472 GCA_002079205.1 Phalaenopsis hybrid cultivar | reverse complement strand
TGAGCTATGATTTATATTTAGAGTTTTTCTTTCCACCTGTATCATTTTATATTGAAAAATTTAAGTTTGAGGGAGGGAAGAAAAAGATNTTTAACCATAGGGTCACCTGATTTGACATTATAACTAAATGACTTAGAAAACTTGAACTCTGCTACAACAAGGAGCTTGGGGCTTACATGGTGGGCAGCCCGACCATCTTCAACAGTNGCATAGGAAGTCACCAAAGTTCTCCTTCGAATCCGTGACATCCTCTAGTGTTTCCTCCTTTGGACTCAAAAACAAAGCGTTCCAAATTTGAACAAATTCCCTTCACACTTCTTAGTCCAATATCTTTGAAATGTCCTTACCATTTGAACTCCTTGAAGATAATTTTTCTTGATTTTTATCAAGAGTATTCTTAGGTAACTTCAGTTATCTAAGATGTAATTAACTACAGGGGCTTGCCCTTAGAGGAAGCTTTTCCCGAACCCAGCATACTATAAACCCTATTTAATTTATATTAAATAGGAGAACTTGTCGGCCAATATATTGGTTTCGCAGACCAAACGGATGTCATAAATTTAATAAACCCTATTTAATTCCTTATATTAAATAGGGGAATTTTGTCGGCCAATACATTGGTTTCAATAGGGGAATTTGTCGGCCAATACATTGGTTTAACAGACCAAACGGATGTCATAACTTTCTTCATTTATTGATCGAGCCTCACCCTCAATTCTTGTGTTTATCCTTCGAGATAGATACAAAATTTGAGGTAAGGCTCTTTCATCTAAACTATGAAAATATCGAGCCTCACCCTCAATTCTTACATTCATCCTTCATGTCATAACTTTCTCTAGTTTATTTGATCAAACCTCACCCTCAATTCCTACATTCATCCTTCGGGATAGATACAGGATTTGAGGTAAACATCTTTCATCTAAACTATGAAAATTATGGGGTCAGTTTGACTTCATCTTTTTCAAAACTAAAACTTTTATATTTAAACTATGAAAATTATGGGGTCAGTTTGACTTCATCTTTTTCAAAACTAAAATTTTTTTAACCTAAACTATGAAAATTATGGGGTCAGTTTGACTTCATCTTTTTCAAAACTAAAATTTTTAACTATGAAAATTATGGGGTCAGTTTGACTTCATCTTTTTCAAAACTAAATTTTTTTTAAAACGTCCTTTCGAAGTGGGCAACGGGATTTCAATTCCGATGACCGACATCTTCTTACGGGCAAACCCCACACCAAAAATAGTGCCGACAGGGAGAATCTGTCATAATCACACCAGAGTCTCTCCAAGCTTTCCTCAGCTCAAGCCAATCATTTTCCCCCTCTATTGCCCCCTGTGAGAGTTCAATTTCGAGCTCAAAATCATGCCGGAACCAAGACACATTTCTCCACAGCCCCATAGTGAGCCAAACTCCAATTAACTGTGTGCACACCATCCCCACAATGAGAGGAGTTGATCCCCCACATAAGCCCCCTCACAAACAGCCTCTAACTTAGTTCTAGACCAACAGGTGAAATCGAGCATGGTCAAAACATAGCTAGACAAGTCACCAGGGCTTAAGAATTCATCTGGAAGTTCCTTGGACCTAATTGAAGCTTCTACAACCATCTGATTGAGGCCTCCCCTCTCAGACAAAGGTATAGCCCAAGATTCTATTGATTCTGCATGTGTAATGGCTTGATTTCATGCTTGATAAACTGTATAAATATGTTTGTCTTAAGTAGATGAAGGTTTAGAAACAAACTTCATGCGATTTGGTTGAGTCTAGACGAAGATCTTAAGGTTTTAGTGTGAACGGTTCTCGGGTTAGGTCATTTGGGGACGATAACGGGAAGCCATCTGATCGTGCATTTATTTTATCAACAGAGGAGATCAATTCAGACCAACCTTTGGTGCGAAAAGGTAGGTCGCGTGGCAGCTGAGGAGGATGGGGACGTTAAATTGCAGAGATCCTCGTGTTAGTTCGGAGTCGTCGTAGGATCAGGAGGCGTCGCTTGTTTAAGTAAGAAAATATGGATTTTCTAAATTATTTTTAGTGCTTGATCTTTGAAAATCCATATCTTTCTCTAGAAAAGTAATAGAAATAAAAAAGAAATCCCCTCTTGCTTAGTGAACTGAGGAGAATAATGTGGACAAAAAATAAAAATTATTTCCCAATATATGATTTTTAATTAATTAAATACTCACTGAGGTATTTTAATTCATTAAGATTGAATACTAACCCTCATGACTTGAACTTTTTGGGGTTGGTTCCTCATGATAGACGACATTTTCCAAGGATTTTTTCAAAGTCAGAGAGCACCTCTGTGCTTCTAACCCTAATTTTCAAGCTTAAGTGAAATATTTTGCATTAAAAAATAATTAAAGTAATTAAAATTTTTAAAAATAGAAAAAATAGTCCAAAATATTTGCAATTGTTCTCTAATCACTTGGGACCCCTTAGTACATATATATTTTTATTTTTCTAAATTAAAAAAAAAATTTAAAGGCCTAAAATCTATTTTTGTTATTTTCTCACAGAAATATTTAAAATAAATTAAAAATAAATCATGAAAATATAAAATTTGTTCCTCTGAGTTTCTTGAACTTATGAGGGTTTAATAAAAATGTAAAAGTAATTTTTTGAGTATAAAAATATATTTTTGTGTTTAAATAATCACAAAAAAATAATAATCTTTAAAAAATTATAATAATTACAATATTAAAAAAAACCATAAAATTTTTTCTGAGTATATTTCTGACTTAGGCAAACCTCCAATCATTTTTCCATAAATTAAAACTCCATTTTTTTGGGTTAATTAAATAATTTAACATTGAAAAATCTTATTTTTAAAACAGTTATTTAAATGAAATAAAATTGTGCAAAATCATATTTTCTTCCCTGATATTTTAATTATTTCATGGATAGGATACTCAAGTATTTTCCAAAGTTTTTTGAATTTTTCTTGAAGAATTATAAAATAGAAAGCCCCAAGGGTAAAGTGGTAATTTTAGATATTGGTGCCTTAATCAAAATTTAGAATTAATCAAACAGAAAATGGGTAATTTTGATCTTAGTAACTATGTCTGAATGATTGAAATACAATAGGATTAAAAGGTAGAAACTCACTTACCACCTCTTCACAATATCTACAAAATCATAATTTCCCTAATCTTCATGATTTGGGAGTCAACTAAGATCAAACTATTCTCAAGTGGGGGCTTAAGCCAGGGAGATGATAATTTACTTATCTTAAGCCTAAAATTGATGTTGAATGATTGAAATACAATGGGATTAAAAGGTATAAACTCACTTACCGCCTCTTCACAATATCAACAAAGTCATAATTTCCCTAATCTTCATGATTTGGGAGTCAACTAAGATCAAACTATTCTCAAGTCGGGGCTTAAGCCAGGGAGATGATAATTTACTTATCTTAAGCCTAAAATTGATGTTGATGGGATCTTTTAGTAAGAATAATTGTCACTTAAACAATAATTTTAACCACCACCAATTTCTCTTCTTATGATTGTTAAGGGTTTGGTAGTGACCTAGGTTCTATGTCTGAATTCAATTGATCGGATTTAGAGGATAATATGATTGGTAATTAACATCTTTAAACACTTCAAGCCCATTTGTGATCAGCACCAATTCTTTAATGACTTAAGTTTGCCTTAGGGGCATTCATGTATATAACTTTTAATTAAAGTATTAAATTGATTAAGTATCTTATCTATATAGTATAATTGAATTGTCAAGCTTCACTGGGCAACGAGGTAGTCACACTCTAACCCTGGATGATTAATGGAACAATTTGATGAAGTTCAAATGATGAACTTAAAATAATTCAAGAGATCCTCGAAGTAGTTCAGGGTCATTCCCTGAACACTGAAATCTTCTGGATATTTTGAGGGGCAAATTGAATTCACCATATTGTGTTCTAAAATAATTCACTAAAAACTTCAGAGACTCAATAGAGTCATATTTTGGGGTTCGATAGCTATGTCTTTGTCTATTCCTGCAATTTAAATTCATTATTACATTTACCTATCTGTACTTTTTATCTTGAACTTGCATGTTAAACAACGATGTCACCCTGCATGTCAAAACAAAAACTGCTAGGATAGCCACAAAACCAAAACTAAAATCAAATAAGATAAAATTCACTGTCACAACATTCAAAATATAAGACAACTCAAAATGTAATCACAAACATCACAAAACAAAAACTATAACTAAATTAAAAATGTCTCTATCGAATGACCGTGAATCCATCGAAGCAGGTAACCTACGGTTAGTTGACCTCACTTTTGGTTGAGGTTCAGTTTTTCCTCTTTAGTAGCCTAAGGTCTAGCCATATGACTTGACCTCACTTTTGGTTGAGGTTCAGTTTTTCCTCTTTAGTAGCCTAAGGTCTAGCCATAGTGACCTCATTTTTGGTTGAGGTTTAGTTTTTCCTCTTTAGTAGCCTAAGGTCTAGCCATAGGACCTCACTTTTGGTTGAGGTTTAGTTTTTCCCTTTTAGTAGCCTAAGGTCTAGCCATAAGATTTTCTTATTGCCTATTCTTAGAAAACTAGATCTGGGTGTGCTTGCCCAACACACCCCACCTATTGGGGGTCCATTTATTGACCTCACTTTTGGTTGAGGTCTCCTCTTTAGTAGCCTAAGGTCTAGCCATAGGACTTTCCTATTGACTATTCTTAGAAAACTATCTTTAGTAGCCTAAGGTCTAGCCATAGGACTTTCCTATTGACTATTCTTAGAAAAATAGACTTTAGTAGCCTAAGGTCTAGCCATAGGATTTTCCTATTGACTATTCTTAGAAAACTAGAAAAAGTTAGTAGCCTAAGGTCTAGCCATAGGATTTTCCTATTGACTATTCTTAGAAAACTAGACATGAAGCCTAAGGTCTAGCCATAGGACTTTCCTATTGACTATTCTTAGAAAACTAGAAAAGGCACCATCTATTGGGGGTCCATTTGTTGACCTCACTTTTGGTTGAGGTTTATTTTTTCCTCTTTAGTAGCCTAATGGGGGTCCATTTGTTGACCTCACTTTTGGTTGAGGTTTAGTTCTTCCTTTTTAGTAGCCTAAGGCATAGGACTTTCCTATTGACTATTCTTAGAAAACTAGAAAAGGCACCCTCACCATTAGAAATCCCGACTTTCCTATTGACTATTCTTAGAAAACTAGACAAGGAACCCTCACCATTAGAAATTCTACCTATTGACCATTCTTATAAAACTAGAAAAGGCACCCTCACCATTAGAAATTCTACCCTCTTCTTTACTCAACTTGGAGTTCCACATATTGTTCTCAACCTCTAAATACCTCACCATTAGAAATTCTACCCTCTTCTTTACTCAACTTGGAGTTCCACATATTGCTCTCAATCTCACCATTAGAAATTCCAAACTCTTCTCTACTCAACTTGAAGTTCCACATGTTGGTCTCAACCTCTAAATACATAGTAGGTGGGATGTTGACCTCACTTTTGGGTGAGGGTTTTGAGTCTTTCCTTTAATGAGTAGGATCTAGCCTTGGACTTTCCTGATGACTATCTTAGCATCTTAGAAATGGAACCCACCTTCTCCTTAAACATTTCAACCAAGCATTTGTTCTCTATGTTGGTTCTATATGTGATAAATAATCTTTAATACAAAGATTAGAGATTACATAAGGGAACCCTGATGAGAATTCCTATAGGTCCTTTGGACCACAGGAAAGTTTTCTACTGCTCTACACCTTTTTTTGTACTTCAATACATTGCATCATCATTCATAATCCCCATGATCATCATAAACATTGCAATTGAATCACACAAACCATTTCAAACCATTTGATATTATCATTTAGACCATTTGAATGCCTTCCTGAGAATTTTGACTGTAATATTGCCCTACTTCCGGATAACTTTTTGATACTTCGATACCAAAATAACGAATACTTATAAAATGCTTCGGGGATCATAAAATCGTTCACATTGATAAAAAATGACCCCGAACACTGTTGTTTGACTCTAAATTTCACCCTGAACCACCTCGAGCCTTTAAATCAATCTTTTGACAACTTTGACCAAAGACAACCAAAATTACTAAAATGCCACTTATGGATCACAAATTCTCAAATTCTCCAAAATCATCTCAATCATTCCTAAAATCAATTCTTGACCATCCATTGGGTCTAATTTGACCAAAATCTCCAAATTGAGCTCCATATCTAATCAAATACCTTAATTTCAAATTCAGCAAGTCTAGATCCAATTTCAAATGAATTTAAATCAATTTAATTGGCCCATGATCAATTTCTAAAACGGTCGATGGAAAACCAAAAAATTGACGAAAATTAAATTTGACACATTTTGTTGACTCGATCACAGAAAAAGTGCTCTGAACGACCCCGAATGACAAAGTGGACCACGCGAGCATGTCCGGAACGTTGATTCCACCTAGGGAGAATGTTCATTTCACCGCAAACAGGTGTTCGACNATTATATATATATATATATATATATATATATATATATATTACATATATATCCCTCTCCCTCTCCCTCTCCCTCTCCCATGCCTACATCCACCATTAAAAAACAAAATCATATCTCTCTCTCTCCCCCTCCCACGCCTATAGGAGATATAATTAAAAATAAAAAATAAAAAATCCTCTCTTACTCTCATACTCCCACTTTCTTCCTCCTATAAAAACACACAACTCCTTAACAACAGCACCCCCACTACAGCACCCCCACCCCACTCTTAATTCCTTCTCCACACACGCAACAGCAGCTCCCCTTTCTCCTCTCTCTCCGAAAAACGCCGACGTCCCCGGAAAAGTGGAAACTGAGCTAAATTCCGGCGAACCTCTGACCCGACGTGAAAATTACGTCAAAACGACGCCACGAGGAGTTGGATAAGCTCAGGAAGACTTACTTATTCAAACCTAATTGAAGACAAACCTCTTAGGCTCAGGTATATTTCTTAAATAGAAATAATAATCTCGAACTTCCCTCTCTTCCAGATTAAAAAGTAAATCACAAAATACTCAAGTATCCGTATGTATGTGATCTACTCTTCGAGCTGAACAAAACGAGCCTAAGAACGCAAAATTTGGTTGAGAATCAGCATAGGACGGACTCCAGAAAGTTTCGGTCGTTGGTTTTTTCCTCTATGCATGCGTCGGGGTCCGGCTTCGCGGGCGTCGCACGAGGGAGGGAGCAGATGCGGCAATATCTTTTTTATTTTATTATTTTATTTCAAAAAATTATAGTTAAACTTCAAAATTACATAACTTTTTATAGAAAACTCAAAAAAATAAAAAGAAAGATGCTATGAACTCAAAAAAATGAAGAGAATTTTTCAAAACTAAAATCATAATTTTTCATCAAGTAAATATTTTTTACCATTAAGTAAATATTTTGGAGTATTTAAATCATAAAAATTAAAATATAAATGAGAAAAATATAAAATTTGGCAGAGATATTAAATGGCATTGGGGAAAGCTTCTCTGATTTTTCCAAGACATTGTAATATTTCTATATTGGTATTTTGATTTTTGAACCAAAACGACACATTTATGTAAATTAAAAATTAAAAAAATTTTAAAAATTGTGAAAAACTCTCTCTAATTGAACGTTTAACCATTAACAGAGGTTTAAAAATTTGAAAATGGTGTTTAAAATAATTTTTATAATTAAAACATATTAATTAGGATTCAGGTTTAATTTAGGCTAAGTTTACTAGCCCAAGCTTAACCTAAGTCCAACCTAGCCAATTCTCTTTAGGTCTTGTTCAACCTGATTGCATAATTGGTCAACCAACATAAGAATTGAGTCAATCACCCATTAAGTCCAATTTTAGTCATTTAGGGCTTTAGGTCAACCTATCTTTAGACCAAGTCTAGCCTAGGAAGACTTAACCTTTAGCTGAGTCCAAATTGAATAGTTAAACTATTTTAAATTAGAAATTTAAGTCATCCTATCATTTAATTCAGAATAAATGTCTTGGATTTTAGGGTTAGTCAACATGACCTTTAGTTTAGTTTAACCTACATATTTAGTTCATTCTAAACTAAACCTTAATCTTAGGTTAGCCTTCACCTAAACCACTAGGGTTAGTGATCCTAAACCAATAGGATCTTTTAACCTAAACCTTAGGTTAGTTAACCCTAAACCAATAGGATTAGTTAACTGAAACATTAGGTTAGTTAACCCTAAACCAATAGGATTACCTAAGCCTAAACCTTATGTTAGTTAACCCTAAACCAATAGGATTACCTATCCTAAACCCTAGGTTAATTAACCCTAAACCAATAGGATTAGTTAACCTAAACCTTAGGTTAGTTAACCCTAATCCAACCCTGAATCATAGCTTAGCCTTAAGCTAAACCTACCCTTAACCTTAGGTTAGAACCTAAGCTATAGGTTGAACATAGAAGAACCTTTTAGGTAAAACTTTAAGCCAAAGTCAATCCTAAACCCCTCAACTTGAATATCAATTAAGAAATAAAATAAAATACATTGGGAGGGATAAAATTTACATAAAACACATTAAAACTTAAACTTAAACGAAAAAAAGTACAAAAAGGCTTTAAATCATGACTTTGAGGTTAAGTCAGCTTCAAAGTCGTCAACTTCACATAACTAATAACAAGTGAACAAAAATAACTAAAATAAAACACTTAAAATTCGACAACAAGATGTAAACAACCTAAAATATTTCAACCCTAAAATTGATAAAGTTATTCAAGAATTAATCAAACTTTAATCACAAAGATCACATAACGCAACTTAAACCCCTTTTTTTTCTAGTTTACGAAGATTCCTTGGACGATGCATTCTGTGGATGTTGACAAGAATCTTCCGGTCCTGGTGGGCAACCACCTTTTGGACTAAGTAAGCTAGAGCACCAGGAGACCCGGGACGATGGAGCCATTGACATCTTGACTGGGTTACCACTAATTAAATAATCAAAATTTAATAAAAATTTGATAAAACATTGTTTCTTTATTTGCTCTATTTATTGCTTTATGTATCTCAATGCATGTTCTTTTATTGCTTTTATCAAACATGGAAGAACACATAATGAAGAAATAAAAATTGTTTAGATTAGGGAGAACCTAGAAATCCTAACGTTAGGTAATTACTTAGCTTAAGTAAACTTAGCCTTGGCCTAGTTTTGAACTATACCTCCACTACCTTTTAATTAATTCACTAAAAAATTATCAAAATAAATAAAATTTTTAATAATATGATTGGAGGACCTGAAGACTTGAAAACCTGAAGATATTTCAGTATGGAACTTGGAGCAGAATTCGTGGGCAGCTCGTTCAAGTCCCTTTGTTTAGTTTAAATAACAATCGTTAGGATTCTGAGGCTGTCTTTTATGACATAAACCTCTCTTTCTATTAGGCTCCTGCATAGTCCCGATATGCAGCAATTTCAAAGCTTAAAAATATTTTTTTTAAAAAAAAAACTAAAAATGAGTTTTCATAATTCCAATAAGTCAAGAAAAAAAATCAGAAAAATATGAAATTTGCTCCTCTGAGTTCTCTAACCTCAGAAAGATTTTTCGAAAATTGAAAAATTAATTTTTACCACCCAAAATATTTTATTTTTATTAAATAACCCAGAAATTAAAATAATTCTAATAAATCACAGAGAATTCAAAATGTTATGAAATTTTATCCAAAGGCTTGCCTGGTCTAGGTCTACCTCCAGTAAAAATTTCAAGAGATTAGAATTTACCTTGGTCAAGTTAGGAATTTTTTTTGAAAAATCTTATTTTTGCATGAAAATAATTATATAAATTAAAATAATTTTGAAAAATCATATTTTCTCCTCTGATGTCTTAATTATNCAAAGTCATTTGAATTGAATTTGACAAATTATGAGGTGTTAGGGCCTTAGGGGCAAATGTGTAATTTTGGAAGTTTTGCCTTAATTAAAATTTAGGCTTAATTCAAGGAGGGAAAATGGGTAACCTCTAATTTTAATCAATTTATTTGATGTTTGAAACACAAAGGTTGATAGAAACCAATCTCACTTTCTTAATTAAGATTAATAAATTTCTAAATTATTAAAATTTAGATGTTTATTAAAATTAAATGATCCTCGACTTAGGGGTATGACTTTTGAAGCCAATACTTAATCAATTTAATACCCTTATTTTGGTTTTTGAAATATAATCCAAATCATGAATCAACACCACTTAAAGCTTAACCCTTTCCTTAGTTTATTTTATCGAGTCTCATCCTCAAGTCTTGTGTTTATCCTCCTCGATAGATACAGAATTTGAGGTACAATGCTCTTTCATGTTAAACTATGAAAAATGTGGGGTCAGTTTGATTTCATACTTCAACGTCTTTACGAGGCGGGCGACGGGATTTTGATTTCGATGACTGACAGCTTCTTACGGGCAACTCCCCTCCAATCTCCAAAATAGCGCCGACAACTTCTGGCGACTCCGCTGGGGACAAGCTTTTCTCTCCATATAAATCAAGAAATATTTTCTTAACACATCGCTAATATGTCCATGTCCCTCTTGGACCAGATTACCCTTCTTCTATTGGGATACTTTACCCATTTCTATCTTGGGAAAGTACAGCTAACTCCTTAGACTTCAGGACTAGCCGTTCAACCATCTTTGAACTGAGGGGTTTAGAAGGCCATTAAAGACTCTTTAAATTTTCATATGGGGTCGGACCCCCAATAGGTGTGTCGGTGGACTAATTCCACCTGGGCATTTTCTGCCACTAATTGGGTCCCGCACTGGGTCCTAAAATTTTTCACATCTCCGTTCCAAATTTGATTTGCTATTTTGTAAATTAAACCAAATCGTGTTATGTTGCGCGCACTTTGAAATATTAATTAAATTTTACACCTTTTTAAATAAAGATGTTAAAATACTCATAAATTAAGACCCGCCCGGTCTACAGATCAACCTCCATTTTCAGTGCTTGCACTAAAGATTTCGAGGTTTTTGGCCATATAGCTAACCCTAACACTTTCTGTTTTAAGAGCCCGCTGCAATGGCCTACCCAATGCTGACCTTTCCTTGCAATCTGCCAATGGACAACAGCGCCCGTAACGTCACTCCCACCATCAAGTTCGGAGCTGGATTTGAAAACCTGGAGGCTATTCTCAGGAAAGCCCCATTCGTGATAATGAAGATCACTGCTCAAAAAATGCAAGAGCCGTTTTCAAAATTTTGTTTGAACTGCCCTCAGGACTTCCCTGCCTGCAAGAAGGCTAAAGCTACTGTCATCAAGCCTGCTATCCTGCTACTGCTAAGGGGAAAGAAGTGATGGTCGTTGATGATTAGACTGAAGGATTAACTATTCCAGCACCCGTGTTTGAGATTGGGTCAAGCTCAAGGACAGTACCACTGATCCGAACTCAAAGGAGGAACCGCAATAAAAAAGTTCGGAGGGCCATCAAAGCCCAGACTCTTGAAAACACACCCGTTGAGGAGGAGCCTCATCGAATTGAAGAGGTGTTACCAGAAATTTATCCACTCTTACGAGGGAGTAGATTCCATCCTCTGACAGATATTGATGGATATGAAAGTATCCGAAAGATTACTGCCGCATTACCATCACTCCATGGACACAGTGAGGAGGGAAAGAAATTCATTCCCATCACCCGAGTTAGTTCAGTATTCATAAGGCTTGCTACTAAAGAAAGATGTTCTGTTTCTGAGTTACTTAAACGAGTGGGACATGCAATTTCCCCTCATATGAAAAAAGAAATTTTGAAGGAAGTTAAGTCCGTTAGAAAGTCTCGCAAGTCGACTGTAAAGTCACCTACCCGTATTCCCATTTGGTTCCGTTTGGGAAACCGAGTTGATACTGCTATAGTCACCACAGATCATACCACCACCAGGACCGCAGGTCGCCGACCGATTAAGTTGAGACTAGGTCCGAGGAGCTTACCCGTCATTCCTGCAATCACGGAGAAAAAGACAAGACGATTACCTGACACTGTAGCTGGTCTACACCACGGAGAGCATACCTTCCCTCGACATACCGATTTCTCTACTAAGACATACCATCTTGAGGCATCATCGTCGAAGAAGAAAAGGGTATGGGTACCCAATGTCGCTGCACCGATACAGTTCAGTGAGCCTGAAAGATAGGAAGTAAAACCAGTGCCTGAAATATCTGACATCATTGCGATAATAGCCAATGATATGGAGGAACAAGTAGAGGATATCCCCCAAGGTCCTCCAGATCTTAAAGCAATCAAGGAATCGATAATTGAGGAAAAAGTTGAGAAACGTAGGATTGAGATTTCTGAGTTAGCTCAAGAGCACGAACAATGAAGATTTTGATTACAGTGATTACTTGGAGGAGGATTTCATGGATGTCCATGTGATCTAAACCAGAGCTACCACATCTGCGCGCGAGGCTCAACCTTACACAGAAGAGAACGTCGTAGATGAGCTGCGTAGGGTTATCCTCCTAAGGGATGAGCAAGTCAATCTACTGGAGAAAAGAATAGAAGAGATGACTGCAGCTATGACCGTCATGGCCACAATTCAGGGGCAATCACAAGCACCAAGATTAACTTCTCCAAGAATTAACCAGCTAAAAATCATCATTCAGGGGCAATCACAAGCACCAAGATTGGCTTCTCCAGAGATCAACCAGCCAGAAATCATACACATCGCAGATGAAATAAGGGAGGCTACTTCAATACATAAAGGAGAACAATCAAAGAAGGATTCTCCGTTAGGTGCCATGCCAGAAAAAGAGTTCAAGCAAATGGTTGAACAAGTATGGGATGCCTTAGCGCAGCCCAAGGGCGGTGCATCGATTTTAAAGGGTAAAACTTACCCGGAGGAGTTTGATACTGTCCCTTTCCCCAAGGGTTTTGTGGCCCCAAACTTCAAGATATTCGATGGGATTGGAAATCCCAGACAGCACATAACACATTTCCGAGCCAGTTGTGGCAACACGAGGAATAATGAGGCTCTACTCTGCCAGCAGTTCGTCAACAGCTTGTCAGGGATTGCTTTTGACTGGTACATTGACTTGCCCAACGGGTCAGTTAAAACATTTTTTGAGTTGGAATAGTTGTTTATGAAAAGATTTGCTGGGGCGCAGCATCATGTGTCTATTGGAGAACTCATGATTGAGAAGCAAAAGCCAAGGAAACCTTGGCAGACTATATTTTGAGGTGGAGAAACCTTAGCATGAAATGTGAACCTCAGCTATAGAAACATCAGGATATATTTGGAGGTGGAGAAACCATAGCATGAAATGTGAACCTCAGCTACAGGAACATCAAGCGGTTGAGATTCTACTCAAAAGCATTCATGGGCCAGTAGCTTTCATGCTTAAGGGACTCACCATATAATCCTTCGAGAAGCTACTCAGTAAAGCCAGCAGTCTTCAAGAAGCAATGAAGCACATGGAGTCGCATGAAAAGGCTAAGGTGACCAGAGTGCTCGAAAAGAAATCAGGAGTTGTCACAATTGTCGACAAAGGAAAGTAGCTGATAAAGATATATGCAGAAGAGCATCGCCAGTCTTCATCGCAGTACTCTCAGAAACAGAGCAGTCAATCCAACCAACGGCCATCTCAGGAGGGATCACCTCGAAGAGCGAGTAAAAGAATGTCCCTGTTAAAGCGACAAAAAGTTGTGTATCCCTTTAAGGATGAGGCCGTACCTAAAATATTCAAAAGCTTGATGAAGAAACCAGAATTCAAACTACCTGATCCAAAGAAACTTGATATTCAAAAGCTTGATGAAGAAACCAGAATTCAAACTACCTGATCCAAAGAAACCTGAAGAGGTGGATAAGAAGAGTGAATCAAATTATTGCCCGTACTATCGGTTGCTCGGTCACGCTATAGACAAGTGTTTCATCTTTAAAGACAGGCTCGAAAAGAACCTCAAGGAAGAGAATATAACAATCCCAAAGGAGTATTTGAGAGAACCTGAAAAAGGTTCCATAAACATGATTTCAGCTGAGTCAATCTCCCAAATCGATCCGTATACTGGAACAGACAGGTGGAGTACAACTTGGGATGAACTCAAGAGGGTCCTCAATCAAATACAAAATTCATCAAAACAAGCTTCTATGAAAACCGAAGAAGGATGGAATGAGGTCTGGAGCAGGTCGTCCAAAAAGATACTGAACAAGATACAGTCTGCATCAAAACAAGCCTCCATTCAGAGTCTACAGCATACCGAGCCCGAGATGAAGGTTTCGCTAGAAAATCTGTCATCGTCAAGGATAAAGAGCAATAAAAAGAAAAGCATCACTGCCAATATTGATAGCACAGGGGGTAGGATAGGGGCTACCTCTACTAGACTGGTTGTCTCGGATTTAGGGAAGAAAACCCTCTAACTCTTGACTTTATATGATTATCTTTTTGTCCCTCGAAGGTCTTATGAATATAATTATTGTGATTTCGGCTACATTTTGACTATTTCTGGTAATAACGTAACTGATTATGACCAATCTAGCTGCGATCTTGACCCCCAAAATGATCCTCAAATTGTACTTGAGTCTGATGAACTCATTGTCAAGGCCGAAGAAGAACTCAATGATATCGCTTACGACAGCACCGATAACGAAGAGCCAACTCTCGAGCGCCATGGTGCACCGTTTGCCATCAGCTTAGATCTTTCCGACAAGGAGGAAAAGACACCGGAAGATTCAATAATGATATCTCAAGAAGAAGAAGTCACAGAAGTTAACTTAAGGAGCGGAAAAGTGCTACCACCAAGAACAGCTCCGACAGACAAAGGAAAACATATAATGACTCGAGAAGAGATACCCCCACCTCCGCCAGTGGAAGAACCACATAATCAA
>JXCR01145513.1:0-34950 GCA_002079205.1 Phalaenopsis hybrid cultivar | reverse complement strand
TCCGCTCTACATCTCCATCAACATCGGCAGATTTGTGTTATCCAGAGTTTTAGTGGATCCTAGGGCATCTCTTAACTTGATGAACCTACGGACATTGGCCTATTTGGATATTGAAGCTCAAGAGCTTACAACCGATAAAATGATGTTAAGAGGATTCAACCAAAAGGGAGAAAGAGCCATTGGATTAATTACATTACTTATGAAGGTTGGAGAACTCGTAACAACCGTTAAATTTCATATCATCGACGCCGAGACCTCTTTTAACTCTCTATTGGGTCGACCATGGATTCATAAGCACAATATGGTTCCATCATCCCTACACCAGTGGATTAAATACCGCAAAGATGGTCAGGAAAATTGCATCAAGGGAGATCTACAACCATTTTCAGTGCACGAAGTTGTTATCCATGAAGATGCTGCCTACTACGTGCCTCCAAAGATGACTGTCTTCTCTCGTGAGGTTATCACATACAAAGATGAAGATTCAGGAGAATCACAAAAAGGAGTCCATACAACTCCACTTCAACAACCTTCTACCACTCCCCTACGACGAGTTGGTGGAGGTTCTTCTAGTTCACGCACCTGAGGTCTAGGCCGGGGATGCAAACGAGGAAAGATCAATTTAATTGTTGAACGGATTAGGCCAACTATCAAAATTGGTGACGAAGACAGTTCTGAAGATGAAATAATGATGATAAAGTAGAAGAAACCTCAGTACGAGATTTCCCTAAAAGATACAGAGAGGAATGAATATGAAACAATGTATGATCAGATAAACCACTATGTGAATACTAAGAGCCTTACTCTGATTCTCCCTCAAAAGGTCGAGAGTTTAGAGGTCAAGGAAGTCTGTAGTGTTGGTTCAAAGCCGATCAAATTTTACCATGCTTTTACCTCTACTGAGCTTGAAAAACATGTAAATTTAGATGTTGATTCCAATGAATTTATGGAATTGCATTTTGGTTACTTCTCGCCTTGTGTTCAAAAGTTAATTCAACAGGGACACTTACCAAAACAAATGCCAAAAGATAAATTTCAACTTTTTGAAAAATTATGGAATGCTAAAAGTTGAACTCCCAATTCAAAAGAAGATCTCAGATTTGGTATAATTGGACCAATCGATGATTCTGAATTTTGCATGCTTGTTAGTGGTGGGTCAGAAGAGAATTGCCTCGATGTGGAGGATGACTCTATTGATAAACCAATAGAAGATGCTCCGCCAGAATTTGAGGAGGAAATTAAATCTACCGTGGATGAATTGAAAGAGATTAACCTCGGGACTGAAGAACGACCCCGACCAACATTTATAAGTTCTCTACTTGACGACGAAGAATCTGTAGAATTGGTCAAACTATTAACAAAATTCAAAGATTGCTTTGCATGGAGCTACGATGAAATACAAGGGTTGTCAGCAGAGGTTGTAGTCCATAAACTTGGGGTAGACAAGAATAAAACCCCAGTAAAACAAGCTCCAAGGAGAATGCGCCTTGAAATAGAACAAGTCATCACCGAGGTAAAGAAATTGATAGACGCCAACTTTGTTAAAGAAGAGCAATACCCCATGTGGTTAGCCAATATTGTACTTGTTAAAAAGAAAATTGGAAAGTTCCGCGTTTGTGTCGACTTCAGAGATTTGGACAAGACATGACCGAAAGACGAGTTTCCACTACCTATACTAGAAATGATGGTGGACATCGCTTCGACACATGAAATTTTCTCCTTCATGGACGGATCGTCGGGATACAACCAAATCAAGATGGCTCCCGAGGATGCAGCACTTACAGCCTTCAGAACACCGATTGAAATTTTCTGCTACACAGTGATGTCGTTCAGCCTAAAGAACGCCGGAGCAACATATCAGCGCGCAATGACAATGATTTTTGACGACCTGATCCATAATCAAGTAGAATGCTACGTGGATGATTTGGTCATCAAATGTAAACAGAGAATAGACCGTTTGTATGATTTGAGGATCGTGTTTGAACAGTTACGACGACATGAACTTAAAATGAATCCCTTAAAGTGCGCCTTTGGCGTTACCTCCTGGAAATTTATAGGATTCGTTGTCCGTCATCGGAGAATCGAGATCGACCCAAATAAGATTAAAGCTTTCTTGGAAATGCCTCCCCCTAAAACCTTGAAGCAGCTACGTTCCTTCCATAGGAAGTTGGCATATCTGAGATGCTTTATTTCTTATCTTTCAGGAAGGTGTCAGCCTTTCTCGGCATTAATTAAAAAGGACGCCAAATTTATTTGGGAAGAGAAGTGTCAGCGGGCCTTTGAGAACAATAAACAATATTTAATGACACCTCTTGTTTTGGCAGCCCCTATCATAGGGAAACCGTTGATACTTTATACCGCGACTTTAGATGACTCTCTTGGAGCCCTCTTAGCCCAAGTCAATGAGGACGGAAAAGAAGTCGTCGTCTAATACCGACGGAGATAAGATATCTACCTATTGAGAAGCATTGTCTGACATTAATTTTCGCCGCTCAAAAGTTTAAACACTACATGCTTTTCTCATAAGATCACCCTAATTTCGAAAGTTAATCCATTGCAATATTTGATGACCCGACCAACACTCTCTGGACATTTAGCAAGATGGTCAATGATCTTATTGCAATTTGATATAACTTTTGTTCCTCTTTGTGCTATCAAGGGACAGATTCTAGCAGACTTTCTTGTTGCACACTCGCTGCCAGCTGGGTCCTTTCTCAACCACGAGTTACCAGACAAGCAAATACTACAAATGGAATTTTCTAGTGCGCAACGCTGGCAAATGTACTTCGATGGTGCTTGGTCAGCCAGGAAAGACAAATGATCAGGCACAGTTATACCAGACAAAACAGGGATTGGTTTGATTTTTATTACGCCAGATAAGGGTATGTTGAGGTTCTCATATCACCTGACAGAGCCGTGCACCAACAATGAAGCAGAATACAAAGCTTTAGTCACCGGATTGGAGTTGGTAATTTCAATGGATATAACAAACATTGCCATCTATGGTGACTCTCAACTTGTCATCCAACAGGTCGCCGGACAATACAGAATTTTGAAACCAAGACTAGCAGAGTACCATCAGTACACAATGAAGCTCCTGGAGCAAATCCCTTACGTGATTTTCTACCGGATTCCTCAGGGAGATAATACCCATAACGACGCTCTAGCAAAACTCGCTAAGGAAATGGCATGTTCCCCGGAGGATTCTATCGAAGTCACGGTGCAAGGAAGATGAGTCTTGCCTTAAAATGACTTCGAAACTCTACACAAACTTGGAAAATAAGAAACAATAAATACAGTTGCGGACATCAACGAAGATTGGCGCAAGCCATTAATATAATATTTGCATATTGGGAAGCTGCCGGAGGACAAGTCTAAGGCGCACCACATCACAAGAAGGGTTGTGTCTTACGCTCTGGTGGGAAATGTTCTCTATAGAAGATTGTTCGACCAAATGCGGCTACGGTGTTTGAGCAGAGCCGATGCACAAAATATTGTCAAAGAGGTACATGCTGGATTGTGTGGCGCTCATTAGTCGGGACCAAAAATGAAAATGAAGATCAAAAGACTCGGATATTATTGGCCAGCAATAATGTCTGATTGCATGGACAAAGCCAGAAGATGTCACCAATGCCAAATGCATGGGGTGGTCTTACACCAGCCTTCGAATTTGCTACACCCAACTGCTGTGTCGTGGCCATTCGAGTGCTGGGGCACGGACATAATAGGTCTGATAGACCCTCCATCTTCTAAAGGACACAGGTTTATTCTTGTCGCTACAGACTACTTCTCCAAATGGGCGGAGGCAGTATCGTTACGCAAGGTTACGACACAGCACATCCTTCAATTTTTTAAAGGCCAAATTGCCTACCGTTTTGGAGTACCACAAAGAATAATCTCTGACAATGGGGCAGCTTTCAAAAACACAAAGATCAACAGTTTTGTCAGAAGACATCGATTGGAGATACTCTACAATTTACTATCCCAGAGTAAATGGTCTGGCTGAAGCTTTCAATAAGACACTGGTACATATTTTAAAGAAATTACTGGATGAAAACAAGAGGGATTGGCATAACAAACTGTTCGAAGCCTTGTGGGCCTACTAGATGACTTTCAGGACTCCCACTCATGTACACCTATATATGCTCGTGTATGGGTCCGAGGCCATGCTACCGCTAGAAATCCAGACACCATCTCTCAGAGTCTCCGTTGCCAACCAACTCATAACGGGAGAAAGTGCAAAACTCAGACTTGAAGAACTGGAGTGTCTCGAGGGAAAACGATTGGAAGCACAACAACATTTTGAGCTCTACCAGGCAAAGATGGTACAAGCCCACGACAAATTGGTTCGCCCAAGGATACTCAAAATTGGTGACCGCGTACTTGTGCTCAAAAGACCTATTCTTGCTCGATGCAAAATAGGTGGGAAGTTTGAGCCAACTTGGGAGGGACCATTTGTCGTTGAGAAGGTTTATATAGCAAGAGCCTACCAGTTAGTGGACTTCCGGGGTGAAAGACCCATGTTACCAAGAAATGGACGATACCTGAAAACTTATTACACAACCTGATGCCGCCTACCTCCGCTTGCCTCTGCTTGCTTTGAAACTTTGAAACTTTGATTGTTTTGGAGTTATCTATGTGGCCAAATGTCTATGACCGGGTCCAAAATTTGTAATTAACGTCAATATAATGAAAATTTTGAGGAATAAATTTTAAACTTAAAAAAAAAAATCAACCAATTAAAATTAAAACTTTAAAGACATTTAAAAAAAATTAAATGTGATAAAAATCTGTTGAGTGGATTCTTTCATTTTCAGAGTTTCTTACTCTTTGTGCGCGCAACACAACCATCGTTATCTACCTCAACTCTCTTCACATCCCCACAGAATTTTGCATTCTACACAAAACTCCACAAAGCTCTACAAATCTTTTTCAACAAAATCAACCTTTTCACATGATACACTTTGGTAAATTCAACTCCACAATCTCTTTGTAAATTTCCATATTCTCATCTTCGAATCAGTACCTAAATCTTGATTCTCACATTTTGAGGTCGATACCTAAATTTCGACCCTTTTATCTTCGAATTGATACTCACATTTCAATTCTCACATCTTTGAATTGATACTTACATTTCAATTCTCACATCTTCGAATTGATACCTACATTCAATTCTCACATCTTCAAATTGATATTTACATTTCAACTCTCACATCTTTGAATTGATACTTACATTTCAATTCTCAGTGCCTAAATCCCGACTCTCACATTTCGAGGTCGATAACTAAATTTTGACCCTTTCATCTTTGAATTGATACTCACATTTCAATTCTCACATCTTCGAATTGATACCTACATTTCAATTCTCACATCTTTGAATTGATACATAATACCTACATTTCAATTCTCACATCATCGAATTGATACCTACATTTCAATTCTCACATCTTCGAATTGATACTTACATTTCAATTCTCACATCTTCGAATTGTTACCTAAATTTCAATTCTTACATCTTCGAATTAGTACCTAAATCCTGATTCTCACATTTTAAGGTCGGTCCTTACATTCCAACACCCTCTTTTGAGAATTGACATACATTTCAATTCTCATTTCTGAATCAGTCCTACATCTCAGATTCATTACATTCAAGGTCGGTCCTTACATTCCGAGTCTCTCTCTCTCTCTTTTTGAATTGATATCTGAACTTCAATTCCGACCTCGGGGTCATCACTTACATACTGACTCTCATCCTTTGGAAATCCTTAAAATTTCATAACTCGGGGTCCACTCTCCGATTCTCAGCGAGAGTCCCTACTTCTTGACTTGATCAAACACACACCTGCTAATTCCCCAGCGGAAACAAATCACACACACAACTCTACACATACTTCCGTGTCTTTTGACTTAGAAGATTGTATTGGTTTTTGTTGATCTCGTCAGTCAACGCCAATACGCGCGGTGTGCTTGCCCAACACACCACACCTATTGGGGGTCCAGAGTTGACCTCACTTTTGGTTGAGGTTCAGTTTTTCCTCTTTAGTAGCCTAAGGTCTAGCCATATGACTTGACCTCACTTTTGGTTGAGGTTCAGTTTTTCCTCTTTAGTAGCCTAAGGTCTAGCCATAGTGACCTCATTTTTGGTTGAGGTTTAGTTTTTCCTCTTTAGTAGCCTAAGGTCTAGCCATAGGACCTCACTTTTGGTTGAGGTTTAGTTTTTCCTCTTTAGTAGCCTAAGGTCTAGCCATAAGACTCTCCTATTTACTATTCTTAGAAAACTAGAAAAGGCACCTTGACCACTAGAAATTCCAAACTCTTCTCTACTCAACTTGAAGTTCTACATGTTTGTCTCAACCTCTAAATACTTAGTAGGTGGGGTCACTATGGGGGAAACTTAAGATGAGTCACCCTTAGGACTGCTTGACCTTAAGGTTGACCCTAGGTGTTAGTTTAGGGCTAAGGAACTCACTACACTCACTACACTTATCTGCACTCACAATCACTCACAATCCTGAACTCAAATTTCTAGCATAGATCCCTTGATCTTTTGGGATAATCGTGTAGATGGTCCCCTAAATCTACTAGCCCTAGGGTTATGATTTAGCTAGGACCACTATGTACAGGACCCAAAATGGGGTTTCCATTGGTCCATGGCTTGTTGGTGATGATTGGTACCTCAACTCTACCAAAATACCTATCTTGGCCTTTTACCCCAAAAACACCCCCAAGTTACCAAAATACCCCTCCATAGCTCAAAGTCCCAAAAAATCCAAAAATTCCCAATAAATCCCAAAGATTCCCAATTTCATTTCTCTTAACTACCACATGACCCAATTTGGCCAATTTGACTGTATTTAACCTAAATCCCCAAATTGCCCTTTAAAGACTCGAATTTCCCCAAATCCAACTCAAACGTCCATCAATTTGATCTCAATTGACCCAAATTCCAACTCTTAATTCAAATTCACTTTTGATATGACCCAACTAAACCAAATTAAGCTCAAATTGGTCCATGATTTGAGCCCAATTTTGATTTGGGTCAAAACCCCAATTTTGACCATATTATTGGTCCATGATTTGAGCCCAATTTTGATTTGGGTCAAAACCCCAATTTTGACCATATGACCTGGTCCATGATTTGAGCCCAATTTTGATTTGGGTCAAAACCCCAATTTTGACCATATGACCTCGTCCATGATTTGAACCCAATTTTGATTTGGGTCAAAACCCCAATTTTGACCATATGACCTAATCTCACCAAATTGAACCGATAGCCTAGTCAATTGGCCTCAGTTAATGTTGAAAAATCTTTATAACATTCTTATACATCAAAATAAACCATCAATTGACCTTTGTGGAGTCTCAAATCCATTTGATTTTGGCCTAAATCCAAAATTCCCAAATTTAGCCCCAAATTGGCTAAGTCCATCCATTTGATTTTGGCCTAAATCCAAAATTCCCAAACTTAGCCCCAAATTGGCTAAGTCCCCAAATTTCACCTAATTGATTACCTTAAACTCCAAATTGGCATCCAATTCATGTTGAAAACTCTACAAGAGGTCCTTATTGACCATTTACAAAATTCAATTTGGACTTAGCCCAAGCTAGACCCAAGCCTAGCCCAACATGAGCAAATTGCTTAAAGCTCAAAATTCCCTCAAATTGACCCTTCAATTTAACTCAAAATCACTTCCATCCTTCACCAAAGTTGTTCCTTAGGATCATCTACACCAAATACAACAATTTATTTAGGCCAATTGACATAGCTAATCTAGCTCAAACCCAAGTTTTGGTCATTTGCACCTACTTGGACCCATGCACTAAATGTGACCTAACCTTCCTAAAGACACCAAATTAACTTTACCACAGCCATTAGTTGGATTTAGTGACCAGTACAAACACCATGAAACCACCTAAATCAAGCCATAAACCAAAGCTCCCTCAAATTAAGGGATCTTATTTCAAAAAATGCACATGCTTAAGATATCTTTGCCAAATCAAAACACATTTGCAATAAATTGTTGTGATGGATTCCTCTGGATTCCCTGAGCTCCTAGCCACCTCTTCCTGGCCGGCAGGCCGGCCTAGTGGCCTNCAAGTGATCCTCAGTAAGAGATCTTGTAGAGCAGGCACTGAAAGAAGAGTCTTGGATGAAACAATCCAATAAGGATCCATCATTCAAATGTAACATAGCATGTATCGATCTGTTTAATCATTCATTACAGAGTATAATCGTTTGTCACTTGTACAGATCCACGTTGAAGATGCCCATCGCCTGAGCAAGGCAATGTAAGCTACAGAACAACTCTAACTTCAGCATCTACGAAGTCTCTGAAGCAACCAGAGGAAGGCGAACTAGCAGTGGTGACTGCGACCTTTGATGAGATGTCGAATCTAGTTGTCAAAATGCAGGTGATGGCATAAACTAAGCGGTACTTCCGGGTGGACAAGTTGCTAGTCATCATGATCTGATANGCAATGTAAGCTACAGAACAACTCTAACTTCAGCATCTACGAAGTCTCTGAAGCAACCAGAGGAAGGCGAACAAGCAGTGGTGACTGCGACCTTTGATGAGATGTCGAATCTAGTTGTCAAAATGCAAGTGATGGCATAAACTAAGCGGTACTTCCGGGTGGACAAGTTGCTAGTCATCATGATCTGATGAGCGGTTTAAAGGAGGCTTGCAGCAAGCCATGGAACACTACAACTAAAAAATTAAAGAAACAAATTCAACCATTATTTTGAAAATCGAATCAAACTGACTCATCAAACCTATACTATCAGGAATCGAGCCTGGTACCGGTCCAGCTAGAGTAAGAATCAGAATTGCAACTAGCTAACGTAGAACTGCCCGAATTGTTGATCCAATCGGAAACCAGAAAACTTGTTTTTGATTTAAGAGAACAGGTCAATTCCCTCATTGGCGATGTGATCCCCTCACATTCCGTTGTCAGCTTAAAAAAGGATCGTACTGGTTCCTCAAAATTTTCGTTCACCATGGGAGAAAACTTTTCGATGTCATTTATGAGGCCTGTCTCATCGCAAGAAGAATAGGATACGAAGGAGAAACATGAAAGGAATCCGTACGAGGGCTCTGCATGGTGAGTTTCCAATAGAGAAGAAAGGCATTGGAGAAGGAGTCAGGGAGGGCAAAAAATAGAGTTTTTTGGAAGATGATGATTACACAATGGTGAAAGAGTTCCTCAACGCCACACGACAGATACACTGATGGGATGAAGAGCAGTCAACTCTATCGTGGGATCTCATGCCAACGTGGCGGATGGGAGCCAATAGCAACCTTAAGAAAATTAAGTTATAAGATGGTTGAGATGNCGTGGGATCTCATGCCAACGTGGCGGATGGGAGCCAATAGCAACCTTAAGAAAATTAAGTTATAAGATGGTTAAGAAAATTTTAGGTTCTTATTACGTTTAATTTTTATTCAATATGAAATCTTTTTAAAAGTTATAGTGACGTGATTTTTATGTTTCATATTCATTTTTTTAAATTATTTGCTATTAATTTATAAAATAACATGAAAAAAATATTAGTGTTGTTATTTAAATATAGAGATATTTATATTATATTTTAGAATTATTTTTTACAAAAATTACATCATTTGTCACATTTAAACAAATTAATAATTTGGAACGTCATCCGGTTGAACCTCCGATTCAAACCGGATTTAACCTTTGAACGTTGAGCTTCTCTCTTTATCAGTTCAATATCTGGTCTGGTTTTCAGAAATTTGGTTTCAAAAAAGCACGAAAACAAGATACGAAAAAATGTGCAATAACAAAGATATCAACATTGCTAGATAATTATGTAAATACAATGATACATGTGAATTATGTGAAAATTTGTCTAAGCTTCCTCTCAAATTTCTTTATTATTTGTTCTTTTTTATGTTTTTTTGGGTGTTTTTGTGTAAAGTGTAATTTACAAGTGCTTTTGAAAACTTCAAAAAGTTTTAGCATCTATNACAATGATACATGTGAATTATGTGAAAATTTGTCTAAGCTTCCTCTCAAATTTCTTTATTATTTGTTCTTTTCTATGTTTTTTTGGGTGTTTTTGTGTAAATTGTAATTTACAAGTGCTTTTGAAAACTTCAAAAAGTTTTAGCATCTACTGGATGTAAACCTGGATCCCAAATGAAACCATTCAGTGCCAACCAAGCAATCTGAAAGGCTAGCACAAGGGCGCAAAGGCAACCCTCTCTAGGGGCCTAGACTCATCCCGAGAGCATAGGCACCATAAATTTGACTTATGAGAATAGTGGAATCATATAGAAAAATACAGGAATATTAAGATAATCAATTGATTTAGTAGACTAAATCTATTTAATTTCCAACCCTTCTCAGATTCATGTTCCCCCCTTCCCACTTTAGCGCTTTGTCTGGGCGTCGGGCGCAAGAACGTTAGTCAAGTTTCGCCTAGGCGCCCCACATACATATGCGCCTTAACGCCACTTTGAGCGCTTACACACTCCTCCAATACAAGCACCTCACATCGCTACTTGTGCCATCAGAACTCCTGCACCATACTTCGAAACCTTGACGTTGAAGAACTGACTAATGTGAGTTAATGTGGTTTCTCTTTGCTGAAGTTCTGAGTCATTGATCCATGGGATCGAACAACAACAAACAACAATAACAACAAAACCTTTATTCCATCGGCTACATGAAAAAAAAATATTATGAAAAAGAGTCGCTCTCTTTGGTCTTTGACTTCTCCCGTTCTTCAAAGGCTCTTCTGAGTTTTTCTATGGAGCGTGAGAACGAGAGATTTTGTTGAGTGGAGAGAAATTTTGTGAGCAACATTGGAGAAGGATTTGCACACAATAGATTGACGAAATTTCAAGGTATAATTTTGGTTTGTCTTCTTTCTCAAACTCTTTCTAATTGCTTTGAATTGACTGAACTCATTTATAGTGNTTGGTTTGTCTTCTTTCTCAAACTCTTTCTAATTGCTTTGAATTGACTGAACTCATTTATAGTGATGTATGGAGTTCATTCCCAATTACTTCTTATCAATGATATAAATATTACATAGCTTTTGTTGATGATTTCTCAAAATTTTGTTGGGTGTTATATATGTGTCATAAATCTGAAACATTTCAAATAACTCAAAGTTTTATTAATATTCTCCAACATCTCAAATAACTCAAAATTTAAATATGTTTCTCATCAAACTTAGCATTTGTCTTAATTTTTCATGATCATATACACCCGAGCAAAATGGCATTGTTGAAAGGAAACACATACACCTCATCCAAACAACTCGAGCCCTTCTACATCAATCTCAACTTCCACATTAAGTTCTTGATTGATGCACTACAAAAGAAATCTACGCAGAATTCATAAGGAAGATAAAGCAAAAAACGGATTTTATATAAAAATAAATTTACAAAACAATAAATTAAAGTATAACAACTTAACTCAATCTCTTCCCCAAGCAAATCCCTTGAAGATCATGAGCTCAAGATCAACACAAAAACCATCCATCGCATCTCATCATATGAACATCAACATAAATCCCCACCATCATACAATCACCTTAGAGTTTTCGATTGTGCTTACAATCCATGGAGAAGACCACAAACAACCCATAAACTTGAACCAACATCAATTCAATGTGTTTTCATATGTTACTCCATACAATATAAGGGCTAAAAATGCTTCCATCCTCCTACAAACAAACTCATCATCTCTCGACATGTGGTGTTTGTGGAACATCATTTTCCATATAAAGATAAATCTTCCTCAACTTCCACAACACCACAGGCTTCAATCTCAACAATACCTTCTTTTCTCCTCCAACCCACTACATACCTCACTCTTTCACAAAACACATCTCCAACCAACTCCACGAGCACCTCAAATATTGCAAGTCCTCTACCCCTACAAAATTGCAAGTCCTCTTTATATGGAACATCATTTTCCATTTTCCAAAATTGCAACCATCATTCTCAACCATACCTCCTTTTCTCCTCCAACCCACTACATACCTCACTCCGCCACAAAAGCCATCTCCATCTAGCTCCACCAGCACCTCAAACATTGCAAGTCCTCTTCCCCTACAAGATTCCAATGCTACAAATCTTCCTCTCAATACTCCACCCAATCCCACAGCACAAAGCCAACACATACAACCAACAAACCGATACACACTCTATGCACACCAAGCAGCAAACAAGCCATCTCAAACCAATACAAAAATTGAATCTCGGCCATCAACTTGACCATCCCTCAATCATATCTCATACACTCAAGCATCTAAGGATCCCGATTGGCGGCTGACCATGGTCGAAGAGTTCCAAACCCTCCAATGTCAACACATGTGGATTCTAGTTCTTAAACCACCCAATCAAGTCATTTTTGAATGAAGATGTACTTATCCTACAGAAGTAAACTCCAAGGGGGTAGTGACTAAATACAAGGCTCCCTCATTGCCCAAGGCAACCGACAAGAATATGTCACCAATTATTTTAAGACATTTATTCATCTGGCTAAGATACCAACCATTCGTATCATATTTAATATAGCTCTTCATCAAAATTGATCAAAATTGGTCGGTGCTTCCATTTGACATATCGAACTACTTCCTCCATGGCACAATAAATAAAACTGATTAAGGTTTCATGATTCTCAGTTTCCTCATCATGTTTGCCTACACAAGAAATTGTCGTATAGTCTAAAACAAGCTCCGCGCCGATGATTTTTCATGTTGTCATCGTTTTCATATCCCGTGAATTCCAAATTAGTAAAACTGAACCATCTCTACTAATTTATGCTCAAAACAATGACTGTGTCTTTGTTCTTATCTACGTGGACGGCATTCTCATCACCGACAGCAAATCACAGAAAAATTCTCAGCTCCAAAAAGAACTCGCAACCCGGTTTCAGCTTAAGCACCTAGGACCGATAGATTGTTTTCTTGGTATTGACACTTACACGGAGGACCACGCATTCTTTTTGAGCCAACAAAGGTATGCCATACAAATTTTTTACAATGTTGCAATGCAGAACTACCACACCATTAGCACTCCTATGCCCAAACCGAAAACAAAACCGGCTGCAGACAGTGCATTGTTTCATAATCCCCACTATATCGTCAGCTCACGAGATCACTCCAATACCTAACCGTCACCAGACCAAACATCGCCTATGTTGTAAATCATTTGTGCTGATGTTGACCTCATTTTTGAGGTTATTTCTTTTTCCTTAGGGTCTTAGGATCTAGCTCTAGGAGTTCCTATTGACCATCTTTAAAAACTAGAATTGAGACCCACTCATTTAGAAATTCTAGTCTCAATTCTAGTCGCTTATTATTTTCCTTTGATGTCTAGCATTTTTGGCACAAGACCATCGTCTTATGAACGAGCGGTTATGGACTATTTTGCAAAGACTCAAGGGAAAAAGTTCCTAATAGGACTTCAAGTCTTAGGAAAACATCGTCACGACCTTTTCGTTACATACACACATCAAATACACAAAGTTCACAAAACTGCACGAAATCGGACTTCAATTAAGCCTAAAGGACGGGTGAAAATGTGAACTTCTCCGGATGACCTCTGACGACAAAATAGATTGTGTCAACGCGTCCGGGATACCAATTTTGGTAGGAAAGGACACTCATATTGTCATATTTTTTACACGAGAAAATTGACACGCAAATCGATAAATTCGTCAAAACGACCTCTGACGGCAAAACAGACAGCGCCGATGCGTTCGTAATGTCGAAATTACCTAGGGAGGACACTCATTTTGCTAGGGCGCCGCACATGGATAAATCACATGAAATTTAATATATATATATATAATTCTTTTNCCATTTGCTATGACTCATGCATATGATGAATGAAATGTCTGAATATTTGCTACAGTTATTATGCTTTGAAAAATATCACAAAAAATATTATGGGTAGAATATTATATGAGTGCTTGCAAGTATGTTATACAATAATGTAGTATTCCTGACTCTGATGCTTAGGCAACAATGAAATTTTGGAATCTTTTTATCAGGTGATGTTAAAATATAGGAAACTATTGGTATTAGGAGGGCTATTGACATCTGCCATGTTAGACGGGTCCAATCTTTATGGATAGTTAATATGGCATTTGGGGCACGATGACGACCCTAATAACAGAACATGAAAATAGTTGAGACCTACCCATTTATAAGTGATATTACTATGAAATGACATTGCTATTAGTACATACAATAAAAAACATATGGGCATGCTTATAAACATATTTTTTATTATATTTATAATTTCATGCTTGTAACTATACATTTTTTAAATGAAAGTCGTGATTTCTATACCACAAAACATTTTTCATTTTCTCAATTATGCTAGCATGTTGTGTAGACATTTACAGTTTCTTATGAGCATGCACGTTTTTTTATCTATGTATAAAATCTTATATCAGCATTGATTGTTTCTCTAAACTCGTTGTTGCTCAACCTACATTATTGCTTTCCAGGTAGGGAATGAGAATTAGAGTGAGTAGTCAAATGTGACTTGTACAGCTTTTGCACGATATTTTTTAGAACTTGTATATATTTTTTGGGTACATATTATCATTATTTTGAATTTAGTTGCTCTGTATAGTTTATATATTTTGAGGATATGATTTTTCACGCTTCCGAGTATGAATATGAACAATTTGTAAAATGCAATGCATCATGTACTTTTGTTGTAATTTACTTCGACTAGTTCAGCACTCAATGTGTCCTGATTTTGCAAAACAGGATGAAAATTGTTGAGAATTTAGTCTGGCCGAATTTTTCTTCTTTATCGCACCTCAGCCGACCCATAAATGTGGGGCCAGTTGGGGTGTGACAGTCCACCTCCTATCTTTCCTAATAACATTCAACCTATCTCATATGTTTATGATTTTCTAATAATAAATTATTTTTTCCTAGTTGTTATATCTCTAATGCTCCTCAATTAACACACCGCACTTCTTTTATGCACTCAATTTTAGCTCAAATCTTTGCTTTATAATCATTCCTTTNCTCAAGCATCTAAGGATCCCGATTGGCGGCTGACCATGGTCGAAGAGTTCCAAACCCTCCAATGTCAACACACATGGATTCTAGTTCTTAAACCACCCAATCAAGTCATTTTTGAATGAAGATGGATTTATCCTACCGAAGTAAACTCCAAGGGGTTAGTGACTAAATACAAGGCCCCCTCGTTGCCCAAGGCAACCGACAAGAATATGTCACCAATTATTTTAAGACATTTATTCATGTGGCTAAGATACCAACCATTTGTATCATATTTAATATAGCTCTTCATCAAAATTGATCAAAATTGGTCGGTGCTTCCATTTGACCTATCGAACGACTTCCTCCATGGCACAATAAATAAAACTGATTAAGGTTTCATAATTCTCAGTTTCCTCATCATGTTTGCCTACACAAGAAATTGTTGTATAGTCTAAAACAAGCTCCACGCCGATGATTTTTCATGTTGTCATCGTTTTCATATCCCGTGAATTCCAAATTAGTAAAATCGAACCATCTCTACTAATTTATGCTCAAAACAATGACTGTGTCTTTGTTCTTATCTACGTGGACGACATTCTCATCACCGACGGCAAATCACAGAAAAATTCTCAGCTCCAAAAAGAACTTGCAACCCGGTTTCAGCTTACATATATAATTCTTTTTTTTTCTAAACCTAAATCCCTAATCCCTCGGTTCGCTCGATCGCACGGCTCCCTTTCTTCCCGTTCGCGAGGCTGACCCGAGCCCTCCTCCTTCCTCTCGATCGCGTGCCCTAGCTGAACCCGATTCTTCTCGCGAAGCTTCCTCGAGGTCCCCTAGTGCTCTGAAAAGCTTCCACCTACTCCCTCTGACGCGCTCCGGCTTTCCCCTCCCACGCCTCTGTGATTGTCGTCGTCTTCTTCCGCACGATTTGTCGCTTCTCTTGGCTCGGCTCACCGCCCAGGTAAGTGACGGGAGAGGCTTCTCCTCCATTTTCTGCTATAAAACCCCACTTGGGGAGGAGTTCTAGGGTTGGCCGAATATTTTTGGAGAGGGTGGAGGCGCTGTCGAAATCTCCTCTATATCTTCTTAGTTCGATTTTTCTTGTTGTGTTCATCTCGTGTGTTTGAGGCCTTTTGGAAGTGCTGTGGAGAAGATTTGTGGAGGTTTTGGGGCCGAAAATCTAGGGAGGGGGGAGGTGCTGCCGATTTGTTTTTGAGTNTCCTCGAGGTCCCCTCGTGCTCTGAAAAGCTTCCACCTACTCCCTCTGACGCGCTCCGACTTTCCCCTCCCATGCCTCTGCGATTCTCGTCGTCTTCTCCCGCGCGATTTGTTGCTTCTCTTGGCTCGGCTCACCGCCTAGGTAAGTGACGGGAGAGGCTTCTCCTCCATTTTCTGCTATAAAACCCCACTTGGGGAGGAGTTCTAGGGTTGGCCGAATATTTTTGGAGAGGGTGGAGGTGTTGTCGAAATCTCCTCTATATCTCCTTGGTTCGATTTTTCTTGCTCTGTTCATCTCGTGTGTTTGAGGCCTTTTGGAAGTGCTGTGGAGAAGATTTGTGGAGGTTTTGGAGCCTAAAATCTAGGGAGGGGGGAGGTGCTACCGATTTGTTTTTGAGCTGGTGTTCACGGGAATGCTGTAGCTTGTTTTCTATGCTTTATTCTAGATCAACCAAGTGAGGTTTGGGGTTATTGGACCTTTCTAGCTGTTCATTTTATTCAGTTGAAGTTTCATTGCAATATTCTTATGATTTATTTTTTTTTTCTTACTTGAGTTGCTGCTTCTGATATGGGATTTATCTCTTGAAGTTTAATTACTTAGAAAGTCATAATATCAGAAAAGAAGCAGTTATATTAAATATATATATCGTTCCCTTTGTTTTATGGGTCAGAATGCTTTGAAATTCCATAAATAACAATGCTTTAAGTGTTACACAGGCAATTGCCCCTTTAAGATACAGCAAGCAGTTGTTTTAAAATCATGAATTGGGTGGCGCGTGAGTTNCGATTATACGGAACATAATGATTGAGCTATTTAGTGGGTTGATTTAATTGCTATCTTTGTAATCTTGCTGAATTTAATTCTCGGTTGCATTACATGAGTTGAGTTTTTTTTGTGGAGGATTGGTTTTGTTGTTACCTTTGGAAGCATGTCGAAGTTAACTCTCGAATGGATGAAATAAAAAAAATTGAGCCTTGAAGTATTTTGATTTAATTATTATCCTTGGGGTTTACTGAAGTTGGATTTCTGTTGCATGGGATGGATGTATTACAATCTATACAGGTTGCCAATACAATCCTTATTACATGTTGCACATGAGTAAGTCGGCAAGCATATGCATTTCAAAACTGGATGTATAGAAGTTGAAGCCTGAGGGTTGGACATACGGAATGCTATAATTAGTGGAATTGCTTAAATCATAGATATTTATTCACATCCCAATCATTATGTACCAATATAGATAACTTTTAGATATTATATCTAAATATTATTATCTTCTCACATTTACAACACCTAAACATTTGATGTCACGTACAAAACACTGCCGCTTAAATCTTCTAAATCTTTTGGATTTTGGATGCTTTGTATGTAATTGCATGAGAATCTAGAGTTCAAATTAATGTTGCTTTTGAAGGATTTAGATGTAAATGCACTATTTAAGTTTAGAGATTGAATATGTAAATGCATAAGTGTTGTGGGGCTACGTATGTAATCGTCACATTGATTTGGGCCCGTTTCGACCTGTTCGAAACGAGATTTGGAAAGGATACCCTTCTTGGGTCAATCTAATTATAAAAATTGGAGGAAATGATACTACCCTCTTGGGTTGATTCGTGGATCGTTGAGTCGCATTTAGTGAGTCAGTTTGGTGGCTTTCAAGTCACATTTAGCGAGTCATGTTTAGTGAGTCGGTTTTGAGGGATGATTCGCCTCCGCTACGTTGTGTTTTAGGCGGTATCATTTCCTCCTCTCTCACCCCATTTTTGTTCTTTTCTTTCCTTGCTTCTTGGTTCGTTCTTTTTGATGCTTATGTTCGATGCATAAGCGTCTACATATAGTCTTTTGCTATACGTGAAATCATCAAGCAAGGTCACAAGTAGTCGTTTTGGGGCGTACGGTGGTGATGATAAAGGCACACCGAAAATAGAGCAGAAAGATGTTTTATCCTATAACATCAAGATGCATGCATTTGATGAAAAAAATGATAATGGTATGCTTCACCGACATAAGTCTAGCGGGAGTTGGCTCGAACCTCCTCAGGTTGTTGGCAGTCCCACGCCCGACAATGTAATCGACTCGTGGACAACAAAAATTTCTAAAAAAATATAAATTTTGACAAACCATTTTCAAGCAAAAACATACTTTTCTACGAAACAAAAATTGATAACTCTTCTTTGCATGTTTAAAATTTGTATGCATGTTAAAAACATAAAACATATTTTAAAGTTGATTGTCCACGTGACGAATACTTGTTTAGGCTGGGAAATAGTCTCCTAAGTGAGGTTCAAGACACACTTCTAGACGAATGGCGGGTTCTACATATTCGGGTGACCGAGTAGCCTTCGCGGACCCTCGAGCATAAATATATATCTGAGTCTAGCCCCATACGAGTGATTGTGGTCCCCCTCACTCGAACTCTTTTTGTTTTATCGAAGTTTTGGGACAAAACACTCGTGTTATTTTTCCTTTCTTTCGGGATTTCTCCAAGATTTTTGTGGATTCTTTTTCTTTTCTTTTACTTGAGTCTTTTCTCGTTGATTTTCTCGAGTTTTCCGTCTTGAGTTGTTGCACTTTTTTTCGGATTTCCTGGACGACGTTTCCATCAGACTCCGCTTTTTGTGATGCATTTAGACTTGCTATACTTAAGGAGCAGCAGATCCCACGGGCGTACAGGTTTGCTTTACATTTTACAGCGCTTCATTTTTCCTGTTTCTACCTGCTACTGTTCTTTCTATACAACATGTTATATTATTCATGTTTCTATCTGCTACTGTTCTTCCTGTATAGCATGTTATATTATTCCTTTTTTTTACATGCTACTGTTCTTCTTATACAGCACGATATATTATTCATGTTTCTACCTACTACTGTTCTTCTTATACAGCATGATATATTATTCCAGTTTTCTACTTGCTATTGTTCTTTATATACAACATGTTATACTATCCTTGTTTTTACCTGCTATTGTTCTACATGCACCCTACTGTTTGTCCAGTACTGCACATTTTATATTATATAGCTTTAAGCATGTCTTCTTTTATATAGGACATTTAGAGGACTACAATCATAGGGTCGTTTGATTTGACATCGTAACTGGACACCCTAGAAAATTTAAACTCGTCACGGCAAGGAGCTTGGAGCGAATATCGTGGGCAGCACGACGAGGAACAACTTCAAGATGGATCTGCAGCAGCAAAACACATTCACATCACCTATCACCTTCTTTAGTTTAAATAACAACCCATAGGATCACTCTTTAGGCTTTTTGTACAACTCTGTTGTACAATTATAAGTCCTAACGCTTTAGGATTCCGAGGTTACCGTGCGGTACGGTGTAAATCCTTCTATCTTTTTAGGCTATTTGCACAGTCCTATATTGTGCAAACATAAATCCTAAATAATTTGCAGGATTGAAATATCAAATTATATCACTTCAAAGACATAAAGCCAAACATTAGGATAGTTGGGACATCTCCGGGGTTTCTTCTGGATCTGTGATATCCCCTACTTTTCTTCCCTTTGGGTTCCTTAAATAATTGTTCCTATTTTGAGTCATTCCCATTTGATTTTCCTATGTCCAACCGTGAAAACCTAAGCTTTGAAATCTTGAAAACAAAACCACTTGATCTTAATCGAGAGTTTTCTTAAATGACTCTCAGTCATTTAAGATATAATTAACTATAGGGGTTTGCCTCTATAAGGAACCAGGAACCCAGATAAAATAAACATTATCTAATCCTCGTATTAGGTAGGGGAACTTGTCGGCAAATAAGATAATTTCGCAAACCAAACGGATGTCACAAATGATATATTACTTTTCGGGATTGAATCCCTATTACAAGTGATATATTACTTTTCGGGATAAGTGTATTGCTTGTAGTATTGTATTAAATCATCTAAACTATTTAAAATGTGAGACTCGTTTGGTCTCACTTATTTTAAAAATTAAAATGTTACTTTTAAAAATAAAAAAGGCTATATTTATATTTAAATTATTTTCAAAATCATAAAATCATTCACTTTTTCAAATCACGAAGGGTTAAAAGTTAAAAATAAAAGTTAAAAAACGGCCGATAGCTGANTGTTACTTTTAAAAATAAAAAAGGGCTATATTTATATTTAAATTATTTTCAAAATCACAAAATCATTAACTTTTTCAAATCACGAAGGGTTAAAAGTTAAAAATAAAAGTTAAAAAAACGGCCGACAGCTGACACATGCATATGCTAACCGAGGCTCATTGTACCTATCTCACACATCTTCGCTACCTGAAGGACATAATTCATCTCGGCTTGCAAATCAGTCTTGGAAACCTACAATCGCATACTTATACTGATGCAGATTGGGTTGGAGATCAGACTGATAGGAAATCCACAATAGGAGCGTACTTGTTTCTGGGAGATACTTCTATCTAAGGTTGTAAATGAGCTGAACTTGAGCGTGCTCAAGCTTGACTCGTGCTCGGTTCATCTGAAATTGTTTGTGTTCAAAATAGGCTAGTGTTTGAAATTGGCTCGTTAACAATGTGTTCGTATTTAACTCGATTTAAATATTTTCATACGTGTTTAGCTCGTGTTCGACTAGAAATTGGCTAGTTAAATTTATTTGAAAAATAGATAAAGAGTGTTGAATTTGAACCTGCACCAACTCTGTGCAAAAAAAGGTGCAGAGCCACATGACCAATGAGCTGTTATGNTTGGAAACCTACAATCGCATACTTATACTGATGCAGATTGGGTTGGAGATCAGACTGATAGGAAATCCACAACAGGAGTGTACTTGTTTCTGGGAGATACTTCTATCTAAGGTTGTAAATGAGTTGAACTTGAGCGTGCTCAAGCTTGACTCGTGCTCGGTTCATCTGAAATTGCTTGTGTTCAAAATAGGCTAGTGTTTGAAATTAGTTCGTTAATAATGTGTTCGTGTTTGACTCGATTTAAATATTTTCATACGTGTTTGGCTTGTGTTCGACTAGAAATTGGCTAGTTAAATTTATTTGAAAAATAGATGTAGAGTGCTGAATTTGAACTTGCACCAACTCTGTGCAAAAAAATGTGCAGAGCCACATGACCAATGAGCTGTTATAATTTAATCTTAGATATAAATATATATAATATATTATTATATAAATAAAATATATAATCTCTTTATTTCAAGCTAAAATGAACCGAACACAAGCAAACAAGTGATTGTTCATGTTCGGCTCATTTATAATTTGAGCTTAAAAATTTGTTTGTATTTNGATATAAATATATATAATATATTATTATATAAATAAAATATATAATCTCTTTATTTCGAGCTAAAATGAGCCGAACACGAGCAAACAAGTGATTGTTCATGTCGGTTCATTTATAATTCGAGCTTAAAAATTTGTTTGTATTCTGTTCTTATACTTAACGAACGAGTCGAACAATACTTGTTCACAAACAACAATCTTTTTTGACAGCCCTACTCCTATCTCTTGGATTGTGAAGGAACTGTAGACAGTCGCTCGTTCCTCATGTGAAGCAAAATATCGTGTCTTAGCCACTACCACCACTGATATCATTTGGTCACTTCGACTCGTAGAAGAATTTGGTGTACTTGCATCGAAACCTATTCCATTGTATTGTAAAAATATATCAGCAATCTTGTTAGCCAAGAACCCAACTTTCCATGTGAGGACCAAGCAAATTGAGATAGATCAACATTTTCTACGTGATCATATCAGCAGCAACCCCATTATTCTTGATCACATCCAGTCCAAGGACCAAATAGCTGATATAGTTACCAAGATACTACCCAAACGCCAATTCCAGTTACTTCGACTCAAGCTGAAGGTTTGTCGCCCGGGGGGGGTATTGACCAAAAAACCTACCAGTGGTCCCAACACAAAACCCACACATAGTGTTAGAAACTGTTATGTATAGGTTTATTTCTGTTTCTTATATTTGATGGCCCTCTGTGTAATTTATAGTAAGGAAAATTTTTATCACATTCGTATAGTACGGTTCCTCTCAAGTAAGAGAGGCGAACTATCATCTTCTCTGTTTTCACTATTGTCAAAATTTCTATCCTCATTCCTTTAAAAAAAGGAAAAACTTAAGATTTAGAAAGAGATATCAATCCTAAAAACCTCCATTCATTAGTGTTAAAAGTTAAAATCCAAACTTTAAACCCCAATCAATCTCTCACCATTCACCTATTAACCTTCTCGCCATCATACCAATCAAAAATAATCTTCCCCATTCATTTCTACCCCTATTTGAGCACTACCCAAACCACTTGGTCCCAAACATCCTTAATCCACCAGAATTCCCCCACACAGAAGAACTAACCCCACCAAATCCTGCAACTTAACCCCCACCCAATAATTTCATAATACCTCTATCACTTCCAAAAACAGAAAAATAAAACAAAATAAAAAACCATAAAACCCTCATCCAAAATCTGCATCCAAAAAACTTGGCCATGTTCTTCACCGCATCAATCTGAAAAAGTCAATGATTGTATAATTCATAGAATGTACCTTGCATTTCAGATACTACTTATTCATGGAATTTTTATCATATTATGTGATAAAAATTTAATCGTTGTTGAACTTAAAAATTTTTAATTCAAGATAAACTTCTTAAATTCGCATAGAAATCTATCCACAAAAAAATATTGAATTGTGAATTACACATTTATGCTAAATACAAGGGCTTTGGAAAGATTTAATAAAGTCATTCAATTAACTTTATCAAAAACTTGCAATTTTATTTAAACAAAAGCTATTCCATATTTTTAATTTCAACAACAATTTGTAAACTATAGCAAATGTTCCTATCATCCATGTTGCATGCTAGATTATTCCCATAATTGGCATAGATTTCTGCATCAAACAGTTCAAGATTATTTTTGCACATGGTTATGCTAAATTCTAAACAACTGAAAAAAGTGTTAAATGCTTTAGAACACGAGCAAAATGCATAAGCCAAAACTAGAGGCAACAAAGTAACATGTGTTTATGGAATCAAAAAACTATTAAATTTCATGAGAGGTGGTTGTATATTTGTAACATGTAGTAATGTAAGTATGGTTAAAATTCTCATGACAAACGAATAATGGAAAATTTACATACACACTGCCAAATTCTAATGTATTTACATACTAACACAGAGCTTGATATTTATACTTCTAACACTGTAGTGTCATAAGCCTATGCAGGAAAATGTGCATTTATCTTTTAAAAATCAGTAATAGGGGTATATTTTATGTATTATTAAAGAATTGAGTGTTATGCACGTATATTTGTAACATGTAGTAATGTAAGTATGGTTAAAATTCTCAAGACAAAAGAATAATGGAAAATTTACATACACACTGCAAAATTCCAATGTATTTACATACTAACACAGAGCTTGATATTTATACTTCTAACACTGTAGTGTCATAAACCTATGCATGAAAATGTGCATTTCACTTTTAAAAAATCAGTAATAGGGGTATATTTTATGTATTATTAAAGAATTGAGTGTTATGCACGTAAATATGAAAGTTTATGTGCTCAACTTGTAAACACATAAGATTGTATACATGTATGTACTTGCCCCAAAAGTAACTTAATGAGCATAACAATTTTGAATTATAAATGAGGAAGGAACTTCTTTTAGGGGCCTACCATCTAATACTACTACTAGTCTTCGCATTTCCAAGACAATTTTTACATCAACTAATATTCCCATGTTTACGTATGCCAATAACCAAGATTAAAATATTATTGGATTTTATTATCACCAAGAATCTCCTCATTTTAAACCTGAAGTGGATAATCTACAAATTCCTAAACAAAGATCGATATGATACAATCATAATGTTTTTCCCAGAGGAAACTTGTTATCCACCGCATAGGCCACCAATAAATTATATTGTAATCATCTACAAATGGCTAATAATCATGTTAACCCTGCAGACTTCATATTTAACTATTATTCATTGAATGATAGGTATGACCCAAATGAATACGCTGACTGGATAGCACAAATAGAAGAATATTTCAAATTAATGAATACGCTTGAAGTTTTTTGTTAAAAAGAATAACTTTTCAGTACTAACTAAATTGAATATACCAAATGTTTTAAAAACATTAATAAAGCAGGATTGACTAGTAGATACTAACCATTGAGATTACAAAATCTAAATTATAGTCTAAAATAAAAACAACTTCCTTCATATCAATCAACAATTACTTTGATCCACAATTTATATTAAGGTTATCTTATTGTGGTAGACAATTTAAGAAATTAAAGAACTAAATCCAAAATCAAAGGGTAACTAAAGCTAAATTTATAAATCAATTCAGGTATGAAACTATAATTGAGGTATGAAATCATTAATTAGATATAAACTAAAGGATGTATTTTATGGATTAAAAAAAATTAAAAAAATCAAAAGCTTGAAAAGACAGACAAACATGAAAGCATCTTTTGTAGGATTACATTCTAGATTTGATATTGCATCTGCATAATCTAGGTAACATGAACTACAATCACAACATTTTCCTAACATCGGCATTATTATCTCGGAGGATACAACACCAGTAAGAAAATTTAATAAACTTGGATACTTTAAATGTAATCAAACAAGACACCTCACAACTTCGTGGTCCTTATCTCTCTTCAGCACTTGAGTGCGCTATGCACAAGGGTGGTATGATGACTAAAATGAGCAATTAGACTGATGAATCAAAGGATCACTCAACTGTTGAAAGATTTTCCACCACTAATAAGTAATTCCAACGTTAATAAAAATTGTTGGAGAACCCATATCCTTCATACTTAAACATCTAATAATAACAACAAAAGTAAATTAGTTACAAATGGTGAAAATACTATAAATTTATTAACTATAGACACCTCAAGTAAATACAATCTAAAAGCCAAGTCACATAAGAATCCTTTTTAAAAATGCAAGGGTTAGCAAGCCATCTACATCTATCACTAAAATATTTATGGAATTGGCTGGCACCAATAAACTAATGCAAACCCAGCCTGGATCTACAAATGAGAAAACGAGTCTGACCAACATTTTTTCTCCAGCCATAGCAAAAAGGGATAAAATGTATGCTTCCAAAATCAACTTCATAAAACTAGTCGTTGACTTGTAGAATAATATCACTATGGTCCATCATAAAGACAAGATTATCATCCAAAGATAATGGCACGGTTATTAAAAGGAACAGGTAAAAAATGTACATTTAGCCATCCTAACAATAAACACACTACGTAATCCAATGACGTGGGGCCTGATGTATATTGGTAGACGTATTTAGACAGTAGAAATAAATCGAACCAGATAGTGAAAAAAAAAAGCAATAATATCCATAATAATGCTGCAAACTCTCAGTCCCTACCAAACATATCATGTTGTAGAAAATGAGGGGAAGTTTTTATCAGGATCTAACATGCAAGAAAATAATATATTTTACCTTCTTGATGTCCTCTCAAGTTCAGGTTCGGCAGTAGGAGCTTCACCATGGCCAGGCTCATGAATTCTGCTGCCACCAGAGCTCTCAGCATACTGCAATCTGTTTCTAGGAACCTTATCGAGCAGCGCATTTACTATTGCACTTTCCGAATTGGTTAATTTACTCATTTGTCTAGGTGAATTAGGACCATAAACACAATTTGCTTCCAACCCGCCACCATCCATACTCCGGGCAGCATCTTCTGCTTCATTGACTGAAACACTTGATAAGGTGGCGGTGTGTGTGGGTGTGCGAAGACTATCATAACCGTGTGAAATAGTTAGCGAATCACTTGCAGACCTCCGATGGCATCTTCCTTGGGGGCTAGAATCAGAATCAGTTAGGAGGTCATCGAGCCAGGATGTATTCTCTTCCAAGAGGAAATCCATGGACTGATGTCTAAAGAGTTCTGGAGAACACTGATCATCTCCTTGTGCAATTAGGTCTGACGGATCCAATGAACGTGTACGAAGGCACTTGTTCTGTAACGGGCAACGAGGTGGTAGATTTGAATGTCGCGACATCACAATTTAGTTCAGATCACTGTAGCGATTCAAATTTAGTTTACCCGTGTTAAAAATCCTTTGTTATTTTGAAATAGAAAGCAAAACCTATAAATTATAAGCTGTTCTCTAAGGAAAACTAAAAAAATTCTGCCAGCATTAAATCAAACCAAAATTGATGCAAAAATCAGTCCAAGATGAACAACTTGAAAACAGACTAAAAAACAAAGGCTCTAAAATGCAGCAGTATTGTTAAAACCTAATACAAGAAACTTCCTTAAACTTGTGTCCGGTGCATCGAGATACATCGATCGAAACGGTTTGAATATTTCCTCCGCCCCACAGAGATACCTATTTTATAACAAACTGAGAAAAAGCGTCATGCATTGCGCAAAAACGCAGCCATTATCCCACCAAAAATTTCCCAAATGTCCCAAAACATCAATGGAAACTCAATCCGGCTTCCAGAGCTAAAACCCTACAACCAAACTCTCGCGTTAAAACACCAACAACCCAAATCAATGCAACAGTGAATACAAGCATTCTCCATGCCCATAATCAAATCAGCCGCAGAAAATTCAATAACAAGACATTTCTCACAAATTCTAGTGCCGATCGAACCCACCAACTTTGGAACCATGGAACAAAAACGAAACAAACGAACGCATCGAAAACGACCAAATCATCGGTGAACACACATGTAACATCACTGAAAGAGAAGGAGAAAACAAAGGAAAATAATGGATTTAAACGAAACAAAAATCCATTCTCGTCTTTTTCATTTCCTCCCTTTTAGCTGTTTTTGGAGTTCTCTTTACCTGCTCCTTCTAATTCGGGAGAAAGAAGAAGACACAGAGTAGAGAGGTGAGAGAGGCCTCGGATAAAGAAAAAGTGGCGGGGTACCATGAGAATCCAGCTGGCTTCAACATGCCTTGTGCAGGAGTGGTTGATTGCTTTCAATAACAGCTTAATAGCAACCATTCGATTTACATTGATAGTCGTGCATGCGATTCCTTCCGATATAATGGCAGATCTGATCGTTGGAAATTATTAAATTAACTTTTTCTTCACTTCTACGGAGCACGACCGGTTTGGCAGATTTTTCTAATATAATTATCCACTTAATGATTTTTTTTAATATATATTTCCTTTCATTAAGTCGTATTCCTCTTAAAAATTGCAAAAATAGCTTCTTGTTGGAAAAAATTTTTAAATGATTCCTTGTTATTTTGAGTTTGTAATTTTTAAAAAGCGCGAGCGAATGCANCAAATCATGAATCATGACCACTTAAAGCTTAACCCTTTTCAAAACAAATTAAGACACTCACTTAGGTCTTAAAAGCTTAGTGGTGACTTAGGCTAAATAAAAAATTGATTAAATTAGGATTAGAGAAATAAACATAATTAAATCAAACATCCTTGAAACACCATTAAGCTCAATTAGGATTAAAAAATTTGGCTAAGTGTTCAGATTACATTAACTTGCCTCTTTAAAGGTCTTCACCCACATAATTTTCAAATTAAATGATAAGTGACAATTACCTTATTCTTAGGGATAATTGAGACATTAGGGTTCACTGAGTAATAATGGTTATTATAGGATGAACCATTAAGCAGCATAATGGACTCGAGGCTTTTCACTAGTCGGTGAGAGGGAGGCATGGACTTGCTTCCTCCTTCTAACTTGTTGGATACCTCAGAGGTCTATTAAACTTAATATACTTTGCTTAACNCCCAAACTTATGCCTTGAGAGCCACCCCATGACCATGTTTATAAAAACTCACCTCCCACGGCCATGGGAGGTATGTTGAAATTTTCTTATAGAGGCCACTCCAAACTTCACACAGAGCTTCCCTAAGATCCTTTTAGTGCATTCCGACCATTTTCCCTCACCCATTCCCATTACCGGAGCTCAATTTTGAGCTTGAAACCTTGCCGGAAACCAACACAGAACCCAACACACCTCTACCCTCTACCAAACTTCAATTGCTTGTGCCCACACCTTTACAACATCAAGAGAAGACAAAGCCCCATCAAATTACCCTCTAAAATATCCTCGACCATAGCTCAAGACCAACACCTGAAATCGAGCTTGGTCCAATTCATACCTAGGCCTTACACCAATACCAGGGACTCACTCCATAGCCTCCTTGGATCCCAAAAAACATGTCGAGCATCTATGATCGAAGCCTCCCTTCTCAGAGCAAAGGTATAAAACTTCTCCTCCTCTCGAGCTTATTTTGATTCTCCATCTACTTAGGCTTGATTTCGTGGTATATTAACCGTATGGATGTGTTTGACTCACTTAGATGGGTCAAAAGGATCAAACCCAAAGTGATCTGGTTGAGTTTAGGCTGAGATCTTAGCGTTTTAGTGTGGATGGTCACGAGATCATTCTATCGGTGACGATGACGGGGAGTCGTTCGATCGCGCGTGTATCACATGGATGGCCAAGATCGAGCCGGACAGTGCTTTGAAACATAAACCGTGGGCCGAGTCCCCAAGCTATGTGGACGGCGGTGTCCAAACAAAGCACGCCACACATGCCTTCGGAGCCGTCGTAGGATGAGGTGGCACGCACGGTTTATATAGGTAAATAGGGCTTTTCTTATTTATTTAAATACCCTTAACTTAAAAAATCCTATCTTGGTGTACAAAAATCACAAAAATAAAATAAAAATACCCTCTTGCTCAGTGAACAGAGGAGAATAATGTGGAATAAATTTCATGACCACATTATGCATATGTTATTTTTAATTAATTAAACACTTTTTTGAATCATTTGATTCTCCATGCATATTGATATATCATTTTGACTTGAAATTTTGACATGTTGCAACCTCTGTCAGGGGAAACACTCTTATTTTTTCAAAGTCAGAGGGGGTTCCTATACAGAGATCTATATTTTTCAAGTTATTCCACATTATTTCTTTAAAATAATCTTGGAAATTAGCATATTGATTAGAAAATCCTAAGAAAATTTTGGAAGGTCCACCATGACTAGAGAAACTTTTGGAAATAACTTTATGGGTCAAGTCATTTAAAATGCACTTAAATTTTATAAACACTAAATCACGAAGATAATTAATTTTGGAAAATATAAACATTTAAATGATTTTATTTTTGATCTCCACTGTGGTTTATGATCAAGTGGAGAAATTTAAACATTTAAATGACTTGATTTTTTATCTCCACTGTGATTTATGATCTAGAGAACTTGAAAATAATTAATTTTGGAAAATATAAACATTTAAATGACTTGATTTTTAATCTCCACTGTGGTTTATGATCTAGAGAACTCATCCATAAAAGTTTCAAAATATTTTGAGTTCATTTAATAACTTAAATTGATTTTTAAAGATAAATTCCACTCAATTTCAAAATATTTTGAGTTCATTTGATAACTTAAGTTGATTTTTAAAAATAAATACCACTTTTGACACTTTAAAATATTTTGAGTTCATTTGACACCTTAAGTTGATTTTTAAAGATAAATACCACTTTTAACACTTGAATGATTTTGAGTTCCATTTGACAACTTAAATTGATTTTTAAAGATAAATACCACTCTTGGCATTTAAATGATTTTTTAAAAATCAAAATAGAACTCAAAAAATTATGAAACTTAATTTTTTTTGTGTTCTTTGTGATCAGAGATATTTTCTAAAAAGAAAATTATATTTAAAAAAAAACTTGATTTTTAGCCTTTTTTAAATATTTGAATAATTAAAAATCCATAAAAATCACAAAATTAATAAAACTCTTGGAAATGTTATAAATTACTTCTTAACCACTTAAGAATAATTAGAATATTTTTCTTGATTTTCTAAATAAAGATATTAAATTTCAAAGCTTAAAAATATTTTAAAAAAAAGCTAAAAATGAGTTTTCATATATTTCAATAAATCAAGAAAAAAAGTCAGAAAAATATGAAATTTACACCCATGAGTTCTCTAACCTTAGAGAGATTTTTCAAAATTAGAAAACTTAATTTTCACCTCCTAAAATATTTTATTTTTATTAAATAGCCAAGAATTTAAAATAATTATAATAAATCACAGAGAATTTAAAAAAATTATGAAATTTTATCCAAAGGCTTGTCTGGTCTAGGTCTACTTCCAGTAAAAATTTTAAGGGATTAGAATTTACCTTGGTCAAGTTAAAAATTTTCTTTGAAAAAACTTATTTTTGCATGAAATAATTATATAAATTAAATTAAATTTTGAAAAATCATATTTTCTCCTCTGATGTCTTAATTAACCCATGAATGAGGTAGGATAAAAATTTCAAAGTCTTTTGAATTGAATTGACAAATTATGAGGTGTCAGAGCCTTAGGAGCAAATGTGTAATTTTGGAAGTTCTACCTTAATTAACACTTAGGCTTAATTCAAGGAGGGAAAATGGGTAACCTCTAATTTTAATCAATTTATTTGATGTTTGAAACATAAAGGGGTTAATTGGTAGAAACCAAATTAACTTTCTTAATTAAGATTAATAAATTTCTAAATTATTAAAATTTGAAAGTTTATTAAAATTAAATGATCCTGGACTTAGGGGTATGACTTTTGAAGCCAATACTTAATCAATTTAATACACCTATTTTTGTTTTTGAAATAGAATCCAAATCATGAATCATGACCACTTAAAGCTTAACCCTTTTCAAAACAAATTAAGACACTCACTTAGGTCTTAAAAGCTTAGTGGTGACTTAGGCTAAATAAAAAATTGATTAAATTAGGATTAGAGAAATAAACATAATTAAATCAAACATCCTTGAAACACCATTAAGCTCAATTAGGATTAAAAAATTTGGCTAAGTGTTCAGATTACATTAACTTGCCTCTTTAAAGGTCTTCACCCACATAATTTTCAAATTAAATGATAAGTGACAATTACCTTATTCTTAGGGATAATTGAGACATTAGGGTTCACTGAGTAATAATGGTTATTATAGGATGAACCATTAAGCAGCATAATGGACTCGAGGCTTTTCACTAGTCGGTGAGAGGGAGGCATGGACTTGCTTCCTCCTTCTAACTTGTTGGATACCTCAGAGGTCTATTAAACTTAATATACTTTGCTTAACAAAATCATCCTTAATTAAAATTTTAAGGACTCACCAAGATATGACATAGGGTCAAGAAAATTACCAAAATTTTACCTTTCCTGCTCTTCATAAACTGCCTTAACATGCATTTTAAGTTTCAGGTGGTGGAACAAGAAGACTCGCTAGGTACACTTTTACAGTTTTTAGCGTTGTCTTTCTTGTACTTTCATACTGTACTTTTATACCTGCAAATTTGCATGCTAAACAACGATGTCACCCTGCATGAAAACTAAAACAATCAGGATAGCCACATAACCATAACCCAAAACCAACTAAAATCAACCAAGATAGAATTCACCGCCACAACATTCAAAATATAAAACAACTCAAAATTTAATCACAAACATCACATAACACTACACCTTCAACTAAATTAAGACGTCTCTATCGGATGATCCAGAATCTTTCAAAGGAGGTAGCCTACGGTTGCTAACGAGACTTCCCACGGTTTAAATGAAATTAGGGAACTCATTAAGTTGGGTTTAGTAAATTCATTTAGACTAAGTGAATCTAATAGAAAATAGTGATGCCCGAACGAGGGAACCTTAGAATTCTAACCGGTGTCGCTCTAATCAACTTTAATATGCCGTCATAAAATTTAAAGAACTTCAACCATAGGGCCACCTGATTTGATATTATAACTTGACACTCTAGATAACTCAAACTTATCGCGGCAAGGAGCTTCGAACTAGCATGGTGGGCAGCACGGTCATCTTCAACAGCAAAACCTGTCTTCCCCAGCTAAACCAATCTTCCTTAGACTTAAACAATAAAGCCATAGGATTTCGAGGTCACTTGCTTATGCAACGTAAATCCTCACCTTATCTTTAGGCCTTTGCATACCTCTGTTATACAATATAAGCCCTAACTCGTCTTAAGATTTCAAGGTTGTCGTTTGTCGCGACCTAAATCCTCACATCTTTCAGGCTATTTGTGTGATCATTTCACATGAATATAAGCCCTAACTAATAAAATTGGCAGGATGAAACACCTAAATATTTCTCCTCAAAATTGAAGCCAAACATTAGGATAGCTTGGGAAGTCATCGAGGTTCTCCTTTAGATCCATGACATCCCCTAGTTCTTCTTTTTTTGGATTCTATAATAAAAATGTTTCAAATTTGAACAAATCCCCTTTCACACATCTACGTCCGATTTCATTCTACAATAAAAATGTTCCAAATTTGAACTAGTCCCCTTTCACACATCTACGTCCGATTTCGTTGAAGAGTCCTACCCTTTGAAATTCTCTTTCACACCTCTACATCTGATCTCATTGAAAAGTCCTCCCCTTTGAAACTCCTTGAAGATAATATTCACACCTCTACGTCTGATTTCGTTAAAGAGTCCTACCCTTTGAAATTCCTTGAAGATAATCTTTCTGATTTTTATCGAGAGTCTTCTTAGGTGGCTTTGGTCATTTAAGATGTAATTAACTATAGGGACTTTCCCTTATAGGAAGCATGTCTGAACCTAGTTTAATATAAATCATATTTAATACTTCATATTAAATAGGAGAACTTGTTGGCAAATACAAAGGTTTCGCAGACCAAACGGACGTCATACTTTCCTTAGTTTATTTGATCAAACCTCATCAAGGTTTCGTAGACCAAACGGACGTCATACTTTCCTTAGTTTATTTGATCGAGCCTCATCCTCCCAGCTTAATATAAACCCTATTTATTCCTTTATATTAAATAGGGGAATTTGTCGGCAAATACAATAAATCCTATTTAATCTTTTATATTAAATAGGGGAACTTGTCGGCAAATACAAAGGTTTCAATAAACCCTATTTAATCCTTTATATTAAATAGGGGAACTTGTCGGCAAATACAAAGATTTCAGAACGGACGTCATACTTTCCTTAGTTTATTTGATCGAGCCTCATCCTCAAGTCTTGTGTTTATGCTTTATTTAATCTTTCATATTAAATAGGGGAACTTGTCGGCAAATACAAAGGTTTCGCAGACCAACGGACGTCATACTTTCCTTAGTTTATTTGATCGAGCCTCATCCTCAAGTCTTGTGTTTATCCTCCGGGATAGATACAGGATTTGAGGTACAGTGCTCTTTCATATTAAACTACGAAAAATATGGGGTCAGTTTGATTTCATACTTCAACGTCCTTACGAGGCGGGCGATGAGATTTTGATTCCGATGACCGAGAACTTCTTACGGGCAACTCCCCTCCAATCCCCGAAATAGCGCCGACAAGCTACTAACGAGATTTCTCACAGTCTAAATAAAAGTATGGAACTCATTGAGTTAAGTTTAGTAAATTCATTTGGACTAAGCAAATCTGAAAGAAAATAGTGGTACTAAAACGAGGGAACCGTAGGATCCTAACCGGTGTCGCTCTAATCAACTTTAATATTCCCCATAAAATTAAATAAGCATAACCATAAGAAATATTTGATTTGACATCATGACTTGACATATTAGAAAACTTAAACTTGCTACGATGAGAAGCTTGGAGCTAGCATTGTGGGCAGCACGACCATCTTCAACAGCAAAATATTTCTACATCAGCTAAACCATTCCCTCCTTAGAATTAAACAACCAATTCATAGGACTTCGAGGTTGTTTACTTTTGCAACATAAATCTTCAACTTATCCTTAGGCCTTTGTATAGTTCTGATATATAATATAAGCCCTAACTCGTTTTAGGACTCCGAGGTTGTCATCTGACATAACTTAAATCCTTACATCTTTCAGGCTATTTGTGTGATCGTCTCACACGAATGTAAGCTCTAATTAATAAAATTGGCAGGATGAAATATTTAAATATTTCTCTTCTAAAATGAAGCCAAACCATAGGGTAGCTTGGAATGTCAATGAAGTTCTCCTCAGGATCTATGACATCCCCTAGTTCTTCTTTCTTTGGATTCCAAAAATAAAATGTTCTAAATTTGAGTCATTCCTCTTCCACACCTATTTGTCCAATCTCATTGAAAAGTCCTAATCCTTTAACATCTTTGAAGATAATATCCTCTGATTTTTATCGATATTTTTCTTAGGTTACTTTAGTTATCTAAGATGTATATAACTATATGTGTTTTTATTTATAGGAAACTTTTCCAAACACAGCTTAATATAAGCCCTATTTAATTTTTCATATTAAATAAATGAACTTATTGGCTTATAATATAAAATGGTTTCGTAGACCTGTCGGCACTATTTTTGGTGTGGGGTTTGCCCGTAAGAAGCTGTCGGTCATCGGAATTGAAATCCCGTTGCCCACTTTGAATNATCTTAGGTAACAAAAGTTACCTAAGAATACTCTCGATAAAAATCAAGAAAAATTATCTTCAAGGAGTTCAAATGGTAAGGACATTTCAATGATATTGGACTAAGAAGTGTGAAGGGGATTGGTTCAAATTTGGAACGNTAAAAGATATGTTTGAGGATTTATGTTGCACTAGGCAAACAACCTCGAATTCCTATGGCTTTATTGTTTTAAAGCTAAGGAAGGAATGTAGATCCTCTTGCTGTTGAAGATGGCCAGGCTGCCCACCATGTAAGCCCCAAGCTCCTCGTTGTAGCAGAGTTTAAGTTTTCTAAATCATTTAGTTATAATGTCAAATCAGGTGACCCTATGGTTAAAGTTCTTTAAATTTTATTATG
>JXCR01145512.1:0-14540 GCA_002079205.1 Phalaenopsis hybrid cultivar | reverse complement strand
TCGATGATCTTGTTGAACTCGTCAATCTGCTCTGAGACGGATTTGTCTTCATGCATTTTGAAGGAGTATAGGCGCTGCTTCAGAAAGAGTCTATTAGCCAGAGACTTTGTCAGGTAGAGTACCTCTAGTTTGGCCCAAAGCGCTTGAGTCGTTGTCTCCCTCGACACCTCCCTCAAAACTTTGTCGCCCAAGCTCAGGATTATCAAACTGTGAGCCTTTTCCAGTATGCCGATCTTCTCCTTCTCGGTCATGTCAGCCGGCAATGTCGTCGACCCTTGCAAGGCTTCTGCAACACCCTGCTGAACCAATAGAGCTCTCATTTTTACTCTCCATAGACCGAAATCATTATTACCGTTGAATTTCTCGATGTTGAATTTGGCGGAACCCATTATTATGGCTTGATCCCCAATAACGTCTGAAGTCCGCTTTGCTGAGCACCTACTGAATTCCGAGAGCTGTCGTGGCGTGCTTCTGTCGCAGCGTGTGCTAACTGTCGCGGAAATTCTCCTTCGCGGACCGAACTACCCGCCTACCTATGCTCCTTCGCGGACATTTCCTCCTCTGTCTCGCCAAAACGCACAACCTGCGATGCTAATCCAGTCGATCAAAGCTTCCACTGCTCACCGAATCTGTCGCGATTCGGCTGCCTACGACGCGATCTNACATCTTCCAGATTATCAATGACTTGCCAAACATTATAAATCTATAACAAGCAAATAAAACCACGAAAAAAATAAAAAATAATTGAGTAAACAAGATATTTAAACTTACGCCANTTATCAATGACTTGCCAAACATTATAAATCTATAACAAGCAAATAAAACCACGAAAAAAAGAAAAAATAATTAAGTAAACATGATATTTGAACTTACGCCGAATAAATCTGTACAGCAAGGTTTCCTTGAAGAAAAGAAGCCATGGGTTCTCAAACCTGATAATAATTGATATTTCAACAGAAGTAAGTGGATGAAAAAAAAATGACAGGGTAATGGGGAGAGAAATAAACCTAGCCTATCATCTATGTTCATACAAACAATTCTATGAATAAATATCCAGTAAAAAATGAGAATTACAAGTAAAATCTTGTTTTGTCATTAACAATCCCTCCTCCCCTCCAAGCTAGCCCCTACTGAAACCTCACAGCTTTGGAGGAATTGAGAAAACAACAAGTTGATGAAGTTACTACAGCTTCTAAAACGAATCAAAAGCACTGAAGAACCACCATGTAAACTGAATAAAAATTATATACACTGCAGTAAATGAAAAGCTCCANCCTCCTCCCCTCCAAGCTAGCCCCTACTGAAACCTCACAGCTTTGGAGGAATTGAGAAAACAACAAGTTGATAAAGTTACTTCAGCTTCTAAAACAAATCAAAAGCACTGAAGAACCACCATGTAAATTGAATAAAATTCTATACACAGCAGCAAATGAAAAGCTCCACAATCGGTTTCAGCATGAGAAAAGATAGTTTGAGTACAAATGACGAGATCAGTTGAAGACAGCCAAAACCATAAAAGATGAGAGTTGTAATAAAACTTTTCTAAATCATTGCGCAACTAAATTGTAAGTCTTTANCTCAAGATGCTCTCCTCCTCTCTAACTCTATAGCTATTCTCTCCTCCTTTGTGGTAGCTTAAGATCTTTTCTCCCTTGCTCTCCTAAGCCTCACACCCTCTCTATTTATAGAAACAATAGAGTGGTAGGTGGGAGGTAGGTGGGAGGTAGGTGGCCAGTAGGTGAGCGGTAGGTGAGATGTGATAGGTGGCGGTGCCACATTACAAAATTGCTCTTTTACCTCAGTTCATTAATTTGGGGTCAAAATAACAAAAATAAAAAATGAAATAAAAATTCGACAATCACCCTCAATACATTCGAGACAAAAGCTATGTTTTCAAGAAAACTTTTTTTTTTCCTTCTTCAGTTGCTAGTAAGTTCCNCTTTACTGTAAGAATAAAAGTTCCCAGAGTCTACCGCAGAATTTATTTCATTCCTCTGTATTAAAATAAAAATTCCAAAATCACCCTCAATACATTCCAGACAAAAGCTATGTTTTCAAGAAAACTTTTTTTTTTCCTTTCTTCAGTTGCAACTAAGTTTCATATATGAATATACATATATATATATATAGCCTTTTCAAAGTGAATTCTACATGTGGATTCAATTCATCACGAGCAGTACAAACATAGCAACAATACTAGAAATTTCATTACGTCCGCATGCAGCAAAAAACCTCAGAATCTAAGGAAAAAACAGAACCTTTTCTGTGGATCGACTGATAACGCTGGAGCATAGGGCTACCATGGTCCGCTAATGTCCCTAAATTCCACATGCCAATAGCTCGAAATCTGGGTTGACGAAAGTGACCAGATCCTCACCAGATTCTGCAGCAACTATATTGAAGCAGAGCTTTGTGTGAGCAAATTGGCCAGTAGAAAATTCTCAGAAAAATTAGAGAAAAAAACGAGGAAGGTAACAGGCTATAGTGAACATAAGAAAGTTTTTTTATTAAATTCCAGGATTTTTTTAAGGGAAAAAGAAAAAGAACTGGATTTCGAAGTACCTCGAGAGCTAAGGAGTCTGGGGCGAATGTGGGAAACGAGTCCGCTGTTTTGAGCTTTTTCACGCTTCGAGCCACGAGAGAATATTACATCTGATCCGAATTGGATGTCGCTATGTTTGTCTAGGATTAATGTTAAATAGGTTTTATTAAGGCTCTTGTTTGGGACAGCTTATTTGGTGCGGTGGTAGTTTGAAAATGCTTCTGATCTATTTGGGTAAGTTGTGTTTTGACAGCTTATGTACTTTCAAAATGCTGAGAACAGCATTTTCACACCGCATCTGTTTAGGTACGGTGACAGCTTTCTAGCTACGATCTGACTTTTTCAAATAAAAATAAAAATTTGTAATAGTCAACACGCCTAACTTATCGACAAATTATTTTTAATCAGCTTATCAGCAGATTATTCAATAAGTTGTAGCTGCCCCACACAGACAATAAGTCTGACAGTTTCTGAATTTATTAAATTTATATATTACTAAGGTTTCAAATAATATTTGATTCAATTAAAATTAAATTTAACTAAATTTATTTGATTTATTTGACCTAAATCAATTTAAAATATCTTTTTAGTGCACTAATTCCGTTAAACCAAACTTATAAGTAGTTTTAATAAATCTAAATTTAACAAATAGAAGAAGCAAAATTTGAATTTAAATTAACGGCCGATTTATTTAGCCTCTTTATTGTGTTTTTCTAGATTTAGATTAAATCTAACTTAAATCTTCTTAAGAGTATCCTAACAAATACTCCCATAATTTGTTTTAGCACATTCCAAATATATTCATATCATCTTTATTTAATAATTGCCATGCCTTTTTTCGTGGAAGATTTACATGCATGGCACTCAACTGCTATGTGATTACATATCTAACACGTAAAGCTCAATTTTTACATATATTAAACTTCAATATTTACATATATGAGACCTTATTTTTTTATGAGAAAATGCTTTAAAATAATAATATTGTTGATGAAAGATTTGAAATTAAAACTTAGGCATAGACACACAAATACATAAAAATTGTGTGTATGTGATTGCCACTTTTTTAGAGAATTTATACTTGTGTGTGTGTGTGTGTGTGTGTGTGTGTGTGTGTGTGTGTGTGTGTGTGTGTGTGTGTGTGTGGCACTTTTTTAGTAATGCTAACGAAAATGATGTCCTGTGGTGACATTTCAAGCCACCAATTAAAAATCTTAATAGTAACAAGGCAGGCGGAAGTAACAAGGAGTGAGCCACATCCTAACTCCCATGACCATAGGCATCAAAAGAAAAACGTGGGATTGCGTCTTGTAGGGGGATTTCCCATAATGGAAGATTGGACGCAGTATCTTGGTCGCGCAAATGGCACAGAGCTAACTCGAGCGGCTCTTCTTTCGATTCCTTTCTAATTTCCAACACGTTTCATTTTATCTTTCTTTCCTTTATAGTTCTTTCCCACACATATGAAGTAATAGTGTTTAGATTCTCAGATTTGGTGTGTTTTCTGTCGGGACATTCATTAGCATCTCAAATTTTTCCCTTCCAAGGTTGTATCCAATTGAGTGGTGTTCTGGCTAGATCTGACTTCTGATTCGATGATCTATCCTTCCCCAAGCTTTTCGTGTCCCTCCCACTTCATTGTCACACCTCCCTCCTCGCTGCAGCCGCCAACCATTCATGCGCCCACACCCTCATCTCCTATTGTCGCCAACCAGCATGCCGCACACATTCGCATCCACTGTTGTCGCCTTACTGCCCATCCTTCTTTCTTATTGCAGGCAAGTCTGAAACAGTGTCTTTTTTTTTCTTGTAGTCATCAACACCAAATCGCCCCCTTTCCTTGTTGCCACAGCCTAAAAAGGACATCCTCTCACAATTCTACCGTTTACAATCTCCCCATCTAATGATGTGCGCCCTCCTCTCTTCCCGTTACAGCCCAGGAAAACAATTCCCCACCATTTCCTTGCTGCCCAACCACATAATCCTTGATGTCATTGCCCCGGAAAGTCAGCCTTCTTGTTGTTCTGGCAGTTACTCGCCTTCCCATCATTGTCACCAACATCCCCTTGTTGTCGCCCAACTACTCTCTCTCTAACCATCCTTTAATTACCAGTCTCGGGAGGCTCGAACCCTCACCGATCACCATCACCTCCCTTAGATCCACAATAGTGCGAGTTTGTGTATCATGTTTATTATTATTTTTTCATTTTCATGCGTCAATTTATATTTGTGTATTGGCTTTTCTAATAATAATATTTGTTTGTTTATTATTGTTTGGGTTAAATCTTGTATCATTTTATATCAATCTTGTCTAACCCTAGTTCTATCCTAGGGTTACATAAACCCCTATATAACCCAAAATTTTCTCCTTCCAGCTGCATCAACCATACACCTTATTCCACCTACCCATGTCCAAACCTTAATTAGTCTCCATATGTCGTCAATTAAAGGGGAGGTCGCCTCTACATTTGATAGATGGTTGACTCAGTTTTGACAAAAGAAGGTGTGGAGTTATACTCTTTGGGAGAAATATGATTGTTGACCAGCTCCAACAATTCAACTAAAGTTATTGGTCATTGAAGATTCAAAGCATAGCAGAAAGGACCCTACTTTAGCCCTTGAATAGGGTGGCATGTGCTACCACAGGTTCTAGATTCCACACCTCTAACCTTTCTTTCAAAAATTGGATTACGAACGATCAGAGGCTCTCACTTTGCCTCTGCATGATCTACAACAGGGCCTGTGAACTCTTCTGTGGCTTTTGAGTGCTAGCAAACTGCACCACGAACATCTTGTTGAAGTCGGCGAAGGAAATGATTACTCCAACTGGTAGTCTATAAGCCACTTAAGGGCTGGCACCCTTAGCGTGGTGAAAAATAACTGATACTTCAAAGCCTCTATAATCCTTAGCAAAAATTTATCGTCAACTGAAAAGGAGGCAATATGATAATCTGGGTCACTCTGACCTTTGTATGATTCCAACAATGGTATCTTGAATTCCTTTGGAGGTTCAACTACAGAAATCAACCAATACAACATTTTCTTTGGCTAATGACGGGCCTCAGTGCACCTGAATCGTTGTTGTCCAACAATGTTAACGTAGCATTGTCATGGTACTAAAAATCTCATTGTCTTTTTTGGGGATTGAGTTATCCTTCAGTCGTTGGCCAACTGACCATCCTCTTGAGGGCTCTCTTCCCTACCTTGAGCTATTACTTCTCGATTGGCTTCCACCGTATGGTCCTTCGGCTCTTGTATTTGTTGCTACACAAACGTTGTGGTGCACTTTATGTCTGCAATGTCTCTATGGCGGGTCTGTCTCCAGGTGATGCTCCTTTTCTTGTTACTAGCATAAGCTATGTTTATCACACCTTTCAAAATGTTGAATTCGATTTTGTTTGGTAGTTACACCCAAAAATAGAGCATAAGTCATGAGATAAAGAGAGAGAATAGTGTAACATAATGAACATTAGAATGGATTTTTTAGTAGCCTTTACTGAAGAAAAGATCCCCCTATTTATAGGAGAGAGGGTACAATGCATGCAATTACAAGATTACCCCTAATTTAATTGAGGCGACACAGGGTATTTTAGGTATTTTTCATAAAATATTCTTTGGTTTGGCTACTATTTCGCCCAGTTAGTGGAGACCAAAGGGCTTTGGTTGGACAAGACTCGTCCATCCGACTACGCTGCACTGGGCAACTGGTCAGCTTTTGATGATATTCATGTCTATTAGACTTAGCTCGGTCGGCTTGATTCCACTGGTCAATTTCTCTATTTTGGCTATTGATTATTGATCCCAGAAGGATGAACTTTCATCAGTAAAATGAACTAAGTTGTCTGGTAGAGGGTGAATTCACTACAAAAAAATGCTCAATTAGTGATGGATATTTTCGATGCCAAGCCTAATTAGGGTTAAAATAATTTTGACGTTAAAATAGGCATCGCTAATTGATTTTTCATCGACATTTACATCGGATTTTTTTTTTGCATCCAAAAAATTCGGTCACTATAAATTTACAACAAAAAAAGTTTCACGTTAACTAAACGATGCCCTAGTGTCGAACCTAACAGATGCTAATTAGCTTTGATATGGGTGGATGCTAATTAATATCGACCATGTCGGATGCTAATTAGCGTCCACTGCATAAAAAGCCAATATTAGTGTCCAACATTTGCGTCGAAATTTTCCGACGTAAATATTAGCTTCAGATTTGCGGGAGATAAGCAGTGAATAATAAATTTTAATAATTGCACCGAATTTTAGTGTGATTTGTATCCGAAATTTTGACGGAAAAAACACATTGAAAATGATGAAATTTTGTTAAAGTAACGACGATTTTTGCGTCGTATTTGCGTTGGAATAAATGACATAAAACCTTTACTTATTAGTGTCAAACTAAGGCGCAAATCTGAAAAAAATCTGACGTAAATCACCTAATATTCTCATCCAGCGAGCATAAATTTTATTTATTTCCTCTCTGCGCTTTGTTGTCCTTTTGCCTGCTTAAAATCCCTCACTCTCTCCTTTCCCTCTCCCTCACGGCTTCGCTCAAAACCATCACCTGTCACGATATAGTCGCCATTAGGGCTAGCTAGCTTAGTTGGGAAGGTAACGACACTCAGCTTATAGAGACCACTGAAACTCCCATCTTTCTCATCCTTTCGCTTTGCTCCAATTAAAAAACATTTAGGAAGGTAATTCCATTTGAGCCTTTAAATCTTTTTCATTAAAATTTTTTTTTGGTTATGCAAATGGGTATGTATGTAAAAGTTGAAGTTTAGGTGTTAGGTGTCTGTTATGTATGTAAAAGTTGAAGTTTAGGGGTTAGGTATGTATATACATAAGAATTGAGTGGTATGTATGCAATCTTTATAAAAGTTGAAGCATAGGGTTAGCTATGTATGTACATAAGTATTGAGTGGTATGTATTTACCTATTAGTAGAATTCAAGTTTGTTGGTTGAAGTGAAGCAATATATGCAACGGGTCTTGTTCGAATTGATGGTGATATAGAAGGGGATGTTATTACTAGAATTCGCGTTGGTTGGTTGAAGTGGAGGAATGCCACGACCGGGTCTATTGTTTAAAATGATTGTGATATAGATGGGAATGCTATTAGGAAAATTGAAGTTGGTTGGTTGAATTGGAGGAATGCATTGACCGATCAAATCTTCGAAGTGAGGGTGATAAAGATAGGGATGTTATCAGTTGAATTAATGTTGATTGGTTAAAGTAGATGAGTGCATCGGGCTTGTTCAAAGTGTTGGTAATATAGATGTGTTTGTTATTAACAGAATTCAAGTTGGTTGCTTGCAGTTGGTTGATTAACTAAGCAGTGTCGACTTCTTACTATATATATTAACTAATTTCTATTTCTGTAGTAGTTGCACTAGCCTGTAAAACTATATTTATGTTGTAGATGAATATCTGTAATTTGAAAGCTTGGATGTATAACCGATTATATCCACGACGAAAAGGACTCTCAGACGAGTTACAAATTATATCCATGGAGAAAATGACTAAGAGACGAGTTCTTGAATAGTGTTGAGAAATCTGTGTCGGTGGCATCACAACTATTCATCTATCGTTTTGAGGGTAAGTTTCGGTGTCCTTGTGCGAAGCATAAAAATCAAACACTTTTGTCACCTGAAGAAGTTAAGTTTGATCTTTATCGTAATAGAATCAAACCTAATTATTGGTACTTAACTACGCATGGTGAGCAAGAACCTGAAGTTCAGTTCGATCAAGGAGGTGCCTCGACAAGTTATGTCACCATGCAGAGGAATTTGATCCTGAAACTTACGAATAAATGCTTCATGATGATTAAAGAGCTCAATTTGTCGGGAGCATTTAACACAAAGCTAAAACACTAAATAACGAATTACAACAGTTCTATGAGTTACTGAATGCTTCATAACAACCTTTATGGGATGGTTGCACCACACTTATCGAACGATCCACCTGTATTGCACTGGAATAATAGAAAAAAAAAAGATACTAGTTCACTCTAAAATAAAAAGTCATTCTTCTTAAAGGTACATCCACTTGTATTACAGTGGACCACCCAATATAGCCTCATAACACAAATGTATGGACAAATGTTCCAAAGAGTCAAAAAAACTGAGAGGAAATATCTGTTTAAGCTTGCATAGAATTAATACAATACTCGCATCAAGACTTCTTAGAGAATCAACATTTAAAGTGCTCGTGCACAACTCCTTGAAGAATGTACTGATTTTGATCAACGAATCAAGTACCGGTTTTGTCATGACATTGAATGCAATATGTAATAAACACTGTATGAAAATATAACAACCATGACTCTTCATACCAAATATTTTTCCTATTCCCAAATCAACATATCGGTTTATTTTTGAAACACAACCACTCAAAAACTTTAAAGAATGCAACCCTCAAAGATATTATTTCATTGATCTAATGTGAGACAATATGCAGCTTTGGGACTTACTATTTTACCCGCATTTGTCTCATGTAGTTCTAACCATCTCCTCATGCACTATTCCCTCAGATCCAATCTTGCTTTGATGTTGTCTCTTATTTTCCCCTTGATATTCAAAACAATATTAAATATATTATCAAAAAAATTCTTCTCAATATGCATAACATCCAGATTATATCTAATCAGGTTAGTAATCCAGTATGCAAGATTCCAAAAAATTCTTCTCAATACACATAACTTCATTCAGTTATGTGTAACACTAGAATTTGGAAGATGACTCGAGGCTTGTTCCAGACTCTCAGTGATCTTTGACACTTCATTGATCTCCTGCAATATATAGCTTGACCTTTCAAAGCTATTTCTAAAAAATGCATTTTTATTCCTTCTGAATGGGTGATCACATGCTAAGACCTTTGAAGACAATCAAACAAGGAATTTTTTCTTCCATGCTTCGTAGTGAATGCTTTGCACATGTCCATGCAATAGGGATAGACCAATTTCCCACCTGTACTCCAACCAGTAGCATCCCATAAGCCATAAAGTCATTGGTCGTCAAAAGAAGAGCAGCTATAAGGTGAAAGTTTTGTTTTGTTGTAATATCATAAGGCACACACTGGTTTCTTATATTACATGTAGCTCATCTATAAGAGGCATACACGCCAATTTTATCCTTTGAGCTATGTGGGTCTGATATGATCAACATTAAAAATAAGGAAGACATAGTCATACAAATAACAGGGGGCAAATTATATGACATGATAATAACTAGCCAACAAGAATAGGGTTTTGCAGCTTAATTGTAAGGTATGAACCCATTCATACAAAAATCAAGCTTAATGTAATGTGATTCTGCTGCAAAATAAGGATACCTGTTATTAAAGTGTTTTCAAGCTTCACCAATTGAAGGATGAATTATTGTATTAGCACCAACAGATCTGATATTATGCCATATCATGTGAGGAACTGTGGGCATAGAAGCAAAGAATCATTGAAACTATGGAATGAGAGGAAAGTAAAAGAAATGTTTGTAAATAATATTTTTCTAATTTTTACTCTTTGTCGCCCTTGGTTTGAAAATATCAGCACTATGAAGTTTGTATCTTCTGCCGCCCTAACTTCGACACTAACTTTTTAATTCTATACAAATCTTATGGGGCTAAATTTTCTGTAGAGTTCATCTCCTTTAATAATGTTGCTACCCAATTGAAACATTCCCTTTGTATATTGAAATCAAATTTGATACTCAGCATTCTCAAACAACTGATAACTTCGTATATGAAGTACAACATTCTCACAAAGGATGTTGTGCAACATTTAATAATTCAAAAATTTGTTGCATCTCAATGTTCGGTTCTTGATCACCACCAATCACACTTCCAACAAAATGAGCTCTGCCGACATCAACAATCATTTCCTCATATATGCCAGAATAGGGAACCGTTGGAAGGGCATAACTTGATGAGGCTTCAAAAAGATCATACTGAACATCTGATTCAAATTCACCATGTGAAGTTCAATACCAACAAACAGGTTCAAATCCTATACTTTATAAATTCAACTTCACCTTTTCAGGCATTAGGCACGCTTGATTCTTGTGTTTCGCACTGGGACAGCGAAACCTTCATTCTGAATGGTAAACATGGAGTTGCCATGATGCCTGCATGAATTCCTCAAACAACCAAAAACTCATTAGTAAGTAATTGTCTTCTTAGATATGATATATTATACATTAATGATCTCGTATTTTAGATATACATCTACTTCATAGATGTAGTTCTATAGATTAGTACAACATCATTGAGTCCAACTGAGTGTCATATTTTTCATTTAAATCTTATTAATTGAGATCATTTTTATACAACATGCCTTCATCTTTTTATGTATAACTCTACCTTTCTTAACTCATTTTGCCACTAGTGTTGCAAAGAGGGGACATGCAAGAGGCAAATAGCACCTTTAGTGTTCANTGCATGAATTCCTCAACCAACCAAAAACTCATTAGTAAGTCATTTTATTCTTGGATATAATATATTATACATTAATGATCTTTGTATTTTAGATATCCATCTACTTCATAAATGTAGTTCTATAGATTAATACAACCTCATTGAGTCCAACTGAGTGCCATATTTTTCATTTAAATCTTATTGATTGAGATCATTTTTATACAACATGCCTTCGTCTTTTTATGTATAACTCTACCTTTTTTAACTTATTTTCCAGTAGTGTTGCAAAGAGGGGACATGCAAGAGGCAAATAGCACCTTCAGTGTTCGTAAGAGAATGTCAATGTCTAATCTTTAAAAAGACCACGTCCACTATTATGATTTAGAAGATGAATTTACTGTTCTAATCTGGTAGCGTGATAATTACTATGGTGATAATTACTATAATTTTATTCAACTCAAAATTATGTTGATTTTCCTCAACATAATTAGTGAGATTTATTTGTGCTTAGCTTGATATAAACTAGAATCACTACATTTAATAGTATACAACTATAAGTCTCTCTCTCTCTCTCTCTCTACATGCATATCACATAGTTCTAACATAATTACATGTCTAACGCCTAAGTTTTAAAAGNTTAGTGAGGTTTATTTGTGCTTAGCTTGATATAAACTAGAATCACTACATTTAATAGTATACAACTATAAGTTTCTCTCTCATTCTATCCCTCTCTCTCTCTACATGCATACCACATAGTTCTAACATATTTACATGTCTAACGCCTAAGTTTTAAAATTTTGCTAAATCTATCATGCTAAACAATTCTTACGTAATCAACATAGATTCTACACATTTTTTTTAATATACATGTGTGCTACACAATTTTTACCTATTTACATGTCTAACACTAATATGATTAATCCTTATGTATTTATACATCTAACACCTAAACTTCAAATTTCCACAAAAAAAAAAAGAAAAAAAAAGCTTTTTAACATAATACTAGCGTCAAATATATCCATTACATATCCAACACCTAAACATGAAATATACTTAAAATGGAAAATTAAAACTGAAATTTTCAAGAAAAAACTTATCAAAAGCTTAGAGAAGGGGTTCACCTTGTCGGATGAGAGATTTGGTCAGTGGAAATGTTTCTAAAGTCACTTGAGGTGGCTGGAATCACTGGATTTTGCAGGATTCGCCTAGGAGTTTCGGTTTCGCCGCCTGCATTGCACAGAAAAGAAATGCGGTGGAAATGAAGTTTCGATTGGGAGGGATGGCTTTTTAGGGCTTTTATGTTCACCATATCGTTGGGATGTTTCAACGCTATTAAGTAATTTTAGCGTTAGAAAATTCCGACTTTACTGCGTCGATTCAATGTCGACGGCTCGATGCAATCATCTGTATCAAAACTTTCAATCTTAAAACAACGAACGACTCTAAAAGACGCAAATCGGACAAACACTAATTCTGACTATAATCCGTAATTTTCTTGTAGTGAGCACCCTAATCACGCAGGTAATTATCCCCTTGGTGGAGAGTTCTTCAAGATGCTCTTTGAGTATATTGATAAAATTCTTGGCCTCTTGATGAAGAGTCTTGGAGGCTCGAATGAGATGACAAGCAATGTTGGGGGAAGAGTTGGGCTGATGTCTTTTCTCGACTTGAATGATCTTGCTCTGTGGCCTGATCGACATCTGGTCCCGATTTAAAGGATACACACTTGGTCAACTAAGTTCATTGATCTTCTGGTGATGAGACTTTTGGTCTCCCTTCTGTGGGTCCTCTTTTGTTATACTTTCTTGTCTCTTAATTCATTGAATTTTCTCGAGACATTGGGTGACTCATTTGTTATGTACACTTGGATTTCTTACTTTCTAACCTTCGAATAACTGCAAAATCTAACTATTGGGAATAAAAGAATTTATGTCTGCATTTATAAATTTGCCTAATTAGTTCGGCATATCCATTAGCAAGTTTTTTTCTTTTTTTTGCATTACAAAGCATGTTGCTTTTTTNCCTAAACTTCAAATTTAAAAAAAAAAAAAAAAAAAGATTTTTCACATAATACTAACGTCAAATATATTCATTACATATCCAACACCTAAACATGAAATATACTTAAAACGGAAAATTAAAACCGAAATTTTCAAGAAAGAACTTATCAAAAGCATAGAAAGAAAGAAAGAGAAAAACTTATCAAAAGCTTAGAGAAGGGGTTCACCTTGCCGGATGAGAGATTTGGTCGGTGGAAATGTTTCTGCTGTCGCTTGAGGTGGCTGGAATCACTGGATTTTGCCGGATTCAACTAGGAGTTTCGGTTTCGCCGCTTGCATTGCACAGAAAAGAAATGCGGAGGAAATGAAGTTTCGATTGGGAGGGATGACTTTTTAGGGCTTTTACGTTCACCATATCGTTGGAATGTTCCAACGCTATTAAGTAATTTTAGCGTTAGACAATTATGACTCTACTGCGTCGATTCATGTCGACGGCTCGACGCAATCATCTGTGTCAAAACTTTCAATCTTAAAACAACGAATGACTCTAAACGACGCAAATCAGACAAACGCTAATTCTTACTCTAATCCGTAATTTTCTTGTAGTGAGCACTGTAATCACACAGGTAATTATTCCCTTGATAGAGAGTCCTCCGAGATTCTCTTTGAGTATATTGTGATAAAATTCTTGGCCTCTTGATGAAGAGACTTGGAGGCTCGTATGAGATGACAAGCAATGTTTGGGGGAGAGTTGGGCTGATGTCTTTTCTCGGCTTGAATGATCTTGGTCTGTGGCTCGGGCCGCCCACACCTGATCAACTTCTGGTCCCGATTTAAAGGATACGCACTTGGTCAATTAAGTTCATTGATCTTTTGGTAATGAGACTTTTGGTCTCCCTTCTGCCGGTCATCCTTAGGTGTACTTTCATGTCTCTTAATTCATTGAATTTTCTCGAGACATCAGGTGACTTATTTTTTATGTACACTTGGATTTCCTACTTTCTATTGCTTTTTTTTTTGTTTTGGAGAACTTGCTACTAATGTTTTCTTCTCCTAACCAATTGCAGGTAGTTGTGTTCTTTGATCTCCTCTTCACAATTCAGTATTGTGTGCCCTATCCTAAGGACAAGAAAGCAACCAATCAATACTCTTCGAAAAGGCAGCCATATCAGCTCGCCTGAGAAAACCCTGGGAAATGCTTGAACAGAAGATTCTTTGATGCAACCAAGCAAAGCTAGTAATTTACTTCAAATCAAATTGTTGAAAGAAACTATTTTTTTTTTCAATGATATATATAATTACATAAGAATTGCTCTTTCTTTGAGTTTAAAAGGCAACACACATGGTTGTATACGAATGAATCACTTTGCTTTAAATACAATTACACAATTGTCTTCGATATTTCTTTTGCATTTATTTTTATAATCAATTACTTCGCTATACAATGCAAGTAGCCATATTATGTAATGTTTTTTCATTAAATTTTACACTGTATGAAATAATTAATATTTTTTTAATAATAATCATTATTGATGCGTGCTAGAAAATTCGTGGCGGTAGAGTAATTGATTATCGTCTTAGCGTTGC
>JXCR01145511.1:163887-184545 GCA_002079205.1 Phalaenopsis hybrid cultivar | reverse complement strand
CTCATTCACTCATTTAGAAAACAAATCTATATTTTTTAGGCACTGCTTGGGTTTGAAACCTTCTTCATTTTCATTTCTGGTAACATCTTAGAAGATTTGCATACATACCAATCAATCCTTATGTATTTACATATACAACACCTTATTTATGCATTAAAATATATATTTTATTTATTCAAATGTCGTGTTATTTTCAATGTGATATGAAAAATTTGAGCCGTATAAATATAAAAAGCAAAGTCTATATGTTAGATGCCTANATGTTTGTACTCAAAATATTGCATCGAGATTCGTGCTGGATTATGATGATTTGTTGGTGGCGTATCAACTCTCATCTTCTAACTATAGGCATCATTTAGGAATTCCATTTTGAATATGAAATATTTGTTCCTATAGCTGTTTTATTGCATTTTCCTACTTATTGTTGTCGTATTTTGTCGCTCATCTTTTTTCAAACTACCATCTGATCTAGGTGTTCCATGGGACTAAGTCTATCAACTCGAATGAGCTTTTTATTGGATCAAAAAGGTTACTTGGGCATAGTTCGTGTAGTACAACAACTTAAATCATAATCTAGACCACTCTTCCAATCCTCATTAGTTAGCAAGGTTAGAATTTGCAAGCTAGGTGAATTATAAAACTGTTCAAAAATGATTTTGGATTGCTCCAAAAGTGAATTTAAGGGTTGAGTTTCAAATTTCTAAACAAAATGGATTTACGTATTTTGCCCAATCACACTCAAAAATCCAAAATCCCATTAACTAGACTACCCTTTTGGATATTATAAAACTGTTTGTGTAAGTATACAACAAAATGTAAATGTTCAATTTCTCTCCCACATAAATTTGAAGATGATTGATGTAGTTTTGCCAAAGGGTCTATAGCATTTCTAATGTAATGTAGGCTGAGATAGTTATGAAACTACAATAAACTGTACAGTCCGCGTGTTACCATTTCATAAATTTAGCAATAATGTATCACTTTTATTATAAGGCTAACAAGAAACCGTTGTTCATTCCAAAAAATAATTTAGGTCAGCTTAATTTTGGAATTTAATAAGAAAACAGTCAAGATTTAGCAACAGCTTATCTTCGTGTGTCGAAAGAAAAGCTCACATGTATTTTAAAGAACATCCAAAACACAAGTGTAAAATCAATGATTTGATAAAGTAAAATAAAACGAAACAATAATCTAAATAAACTCAAAGGTAGAAATCAGGTCTTACACTCGTACAAAGAATCTCCTCCTTGAAGTTGCCTGCTTTTATGAAACACTCAAAAAGTATACATCCACAACCATATACACACACAAAGAGAGGAAATTAGAAATTTATGCAAACATTCAACNAGGATTTAAGTGCTACGTGTGTAATTACCCAAACAAAAAAAGATGCCACCAAGTAGTTCGCAAATTATCAGGAATTGTGGTGGCTTCAGTTTTCTCGCAGCCATATTTGATAATAAAATTTTCATCAAACTTATAGTCGAACTAACCAACTTGACGGGACGAAGACAATGCGACAAAAGTTGGTCAAATCTGAGTCAAATAAATCCTAGAGCAAGCCGTTAAGTCAGTTTTGATTGATTCTAGTGCCCAATTACAAGGTCAAATTAATTCCGAATATGACAAACTTATAGTCGAATCGAGCATGTCAACAAGAAGAATCGAACGAGGCCAATATCACTAAATTTTGACATCACTAGGGAACTCAAAAGTCCATGGGATGTCATCCGATCAAGGAGATCTCTCTAGGTGATCCGATGGAGTGGTCTGGAATCTTTCATTATTTGTCAGGAGGACTGTCTCATGTTTTATGAATAGAGTCTCACCCCCTTCTTGAAAGAAGGCATAGACCTTGAATCAGAGAAAGCCCAGGACTTAGGGGAGGACTTAAAGGAGGCTCATATAACTTCAAAATTTGGCATCTACGACCTATAAACATTATTATTACCGACGTATGTAACTAACTACGACTTACGTGACTCACAACTCATACAACCCCAATTCCAGCCTCTGCAACCTACATATGTTATTGTAACTTACCACTACAGTCTATGTGGCCTTTGGACATTATTTCAACTAACTGCTACAACCTTTGTGACAAACTACGACCTACATGGTTCACAGCTCATGTAACTCAACTCCGACCTCTACGACCTACTGACATTATTGCAACTCACTACTATACCCTTCATGAACAACTACAACCTATGTGACTTACATCTCATGCACCTCTCAATTCCAACCTCTACGACCAATGGGCATTATGACAACTCACCACTAGGACCAACATAACCAACTATTACTTATGTGACTCATAACTCATGCAACTCTCAACTCTTACCTCCCCATCTTACGAATGTTATCACATCTCATCACTATGACCTACATGACTAACCAAAATTTATGTGGCTCATAGCTTATAAAGCTCTCTATTACAACCTTTGTTGCCAACCGACGCTCCTAAAACAATCATGACTCACGTGACAAACTACTATCATGATTTTTACTGCGGCCTCTACATAAAGCTAGCGCTACAACCATCGTTTGCAACATTCATGGTAAGCTGCTGCTTTCATAACAATTGAATGTGGCCCTTACAGTTTGCTTTAGTGAGAACTATATTTTATTACAGCTAAATTACAATTATTAGCGATGAACTACTGTTATACATCTACGATAATCAACTTTGTAACTCCGTCTTCCTTAATTTAGGAGAATAATAGACACATGTACTTATAATTATATAGTGGATTATTTCAACTGTGTTGAGCCTCGTTATTTTTTCTCCTTTCTAAGTTCACTTTTAAAAAGTTAAAATTATGATTTTTTTGGGTGAAATTAAAAATTCGTGTGATATAATATTAGTAAAGTTCAAATATTAGATATGTAAATAGATACTCTGAAAAATCAGTTGATTTCTTGATCGATCCAAGACAACTAATCTAGTTAGACCGAATAAGAAACAATGAGCTCAGATTTTTGCCATGGCGAGCATCAATTAGCCTTGGGTCAAGAAAAAACAATATTCTATTGGCTGTAAAAAGTCACATTTAAGAAGTAGAGCTTAAAAGTTTCTAATTTGGAATAATTCACTCACAATACTATCTTTTTTCATAGCTTTTATTATTTTCTCTCATCTTGTTAGCCTAATTGCATTACTTGGAATATTACATTTAAAAGCATAGGATCTAATTTCCCAAGTCAATTAAAAATTTCTGGTTTAATGATATCAATTATTATTATTATTATCATTAGATGCAAATGCTTGAATCTTAGTAGCTTCAACAATCACATTCACAATGAAAGTGAAATATTTTTTTAGGGGTTTTGACCCTCACATTCTCTCTAGAGAGAAAAGAACAATACCACTTGAACCATAGCCCTATTGGACCGATATATCTTTTAAGGATTAATACTGGCGTATTTTTTATGCATAAATATATTTTTCAATAAAATAAATAAATAAAACAAATTCATCAGCAAAATAAGCATTTTTCAAGCCAGTCAGTCAAATATAATTAATAGGCGGTTTTTACTTGCGTTCTTATGATGACCTTGAAATTCACCATAACTACACTTATTATCTTTTTTAAACGTTGATGTCTATGTTTCACTATTCCTTTCTACGTAGAGTTGATAGAGCACCTTCATAAGCAATCATATCTTTCAATTAATATAATGACATTATCACTAATTGAGGGGGGAAAGTGAGGCACAATTATAAATAGCAACCCTTAAGGTAGCAGCCATCATCTAGATATGTGTCATAGTTGATATTCTTTTATGTCATTTGCTTCATAAGCACGCATCTAATCTTTTCTAGCAAATCAACTATTAGTTTACTCAAGTCTATCCAAGCCATAAATTGAACGATTATACTAAGCTATTTGTAATATAACATCTTTTATAAGATATATGTAGCTCAAGCTGATAAGAATCGAGGAGCGCGTTGAGATCCAAGTGTTTTGGCTACAAATTCTTGCTCTTTATATGTATTTACAACTACACATTGAATGCTTTGAATCTTAATGCTATCTTTACAATGATGATAAATTTTAATATTATTTTGAACATGACAAATAAAATTTTTGTTCCACGTTCAAAAAATTATTGTTAATAGCTTCACATTTTTTTCTTCATATCAGAAATAAAAGCTAACATGCAATCTCAATACCAAATGACTTGTCCTATTATTTAAAAAGTATCACATTATTTTTCGTTTCATTTTAAAAAATTATAATGTTATGGTAAATGGGTCATTATTGTCTTCTAAATAATTCGTAGATAATAATTCACCTAAATAATTTGGTTTAACTATTAATAAAATTATCCATGCATATCTTAGATTTTGCAAAAAAAAAAAAAAAAAAAAAAAAAAAAAAACCTTGACTGAATTATGTTTACCAACATTGGTGTAATTATTATGAGAGACAAGTTGCTTGTTAAGTAGTTGTAATCTCAATGTGAGTACCCTCCAATTTTCACTAACAAATCTATAAATTTTATGATGAGCTAACTCTCTTGAATGGCATAATTCCATTTATGATAGTAATAAGCCATGTGTTATCTCTAAGCTATTGTAGCTATTTATTAACTATATGTTGAATCTCATGTCTCATGAGCAACCAAACTATACATTGTCCACTTATTATTGGCTTTATGAACACCTGGATAAAGATGTGAAGCGTCGAATTTTCTAATTTCAAATATCTGACATCAACACAAAACTAATCCATGATTCGCCATGTACACTCTCTCAGTGACTAAATGATTATTACTTATGTTCTCTAACACTAAACTTCTCTATAATAAATTTGGATTATAAAAATTACTGAAATCTTATAAAGTCGACAAAATAAAAACCAAAAAAAGCCTTAACTTCTGCAGCTTCACCATCTAATAAAACAATGGAAAAAAAAATAGAATTAAAAGTAGTGCTCTAAATCAAAGCATTGATATAAAAAATGGCTCCATTTAGAATCACCAATTTTGTTCTCCAGACATATAGACCAAGCAGTATTCGTGTCAAATTTGCATAGATGTTTTTTATTTTATAATCACAATTGATTATCAATTGAGCATTTTGTTCTATTTTTTTCCCATAATCTCTCTACTAAATATTTCACAAGAAATGTGAAATGTGCCCATAAAATTGCACTCTAAAAGCATCACCGTGAACGAAAACCAAGCAAGCAATGGGTCCACAAACCATCTGAAGTAATAAGATCGTATAAATCATGAGAATCATGCCCAATAAGTTATTAACATCTACTACACCTCAACATATCTCAACAAGGATAGATATATATTAGAACTGTTTTAAAATTTCTTTGAGAAATTTTGTTGGTCAATTTTCTTGCCCTTGCCCCCTCCTCAGTGTAGAATAACATTTTGAGGAGAGAATGTTGAGCAATGCCTCATTTCTTAAGTTTCAAAAAAGCTTTAATAAATGGAATTGCATATGTTTTGGTGCAAATTTGAAGTTTACAAGATAGATAAGTTAGCAACATCTATATATTTTCTGATCAACTAATCTAAGCTATGGAATGAAATATATATGAATATTGTTCATCTATTTCTTTCAAAATTTTTGTGTGCTTATTCTGCATACGCATGCATTGATGTTAGCTGGTTGATTTGGTTGCTCTTGCATATGCATATGTCTTGATGCAAGCCCAAAGATTACATGCCAGATAAGTTACCAATAACCAATTTTTTGCTTCTATCACGCTAACCAAATTTGGTCCTATTATGCTGGAGCTCGATCCTATTCCAGCGCTCGCTCCCGCCTTCACGCTCCCGTAACCGATCGCAAATCGTCGCGATCTCTCGTTCGCACCTCCCACTCAACCGCGAAACTGTTCTTGCTCATGTTTCGCCAATAGTCGCGACGTCTCCCTTCCTCTTCTCCTGTTCATGATAAAAAGACATTGGACAGCTCTCCTTGAAGTTTAATAAGTCACGATGTTCTTCTTCGGTTTCCTCGGGATAGAGGAAGGTTTCTTCGGGATAGAGAAAGGAAGGTGCAAGAAGTAGTTCCTTGCGGTGAAGGAAGAAGAAAGAAGAAGAAGATTGTTCTCCTTTGGCTTCATCTTGGTGGCTTGTGGCAGAAGAGAAATTGGGTTTATTTCTCTTGTAAGTTTATCTTCTTCGGTGTATCTCGGTGTAGAGTTTTTTTGGTGTATCTCGGTGTGTAGAGAGAAGAACAGAGGGAGAAGAGAGCAACAAAGTGGAAGTGAGAGAGGCCTCTTGTAAGTCGAGGTGATCGACTGGTGTAAATTCCTCAAGTAGTAAAGTCCTCTGCAACTCCGTGGACGTAGGCAATTTGCTGAACCACATAAATTTGTGTATTCCGCTGTGATGTTAATGTTTTATGGTGTGAATTTTTCTCGTTCTATTTTTCTCTTCGTTGATCGTTCTCCTGTTTGTTTTATATATATATACCACAACAACTGGTATATCTAGAGCTCGTCACAACAACTGGTATCAAAGCTTTGTTCAGATCTGAGGAAAGACGATGACTGCAGATGAAGTGAAGGTTTCAGGGATCGACAAAATTTGATGACACATATTTTGGTTATTGGAGAATGCAAATAAAGGATTATCTTTATGGGAAGAAACTTCAACTTCCGTTATTGAAGAAAATACCTGAAAAGATGGATGAGACTAAATGGAATTTGTTGGATCAACAAGTTTTAAGGGTTATTCGATTGACCCTGTCGAGGTCCGTTGCACACAACGTCGTCAAGGAGAGGACAACTACATATCTCATGGGAGCCTTATCAGGTATGTATGAAAAGCCATCGGCGATTAACAAGGTGTACTTTATAAAGAAGTTATTCAACTTGAATATGGTGGAAGATGTTTCTGTTGCTCAACACCTGAATGATTTCAATACTATCACAAATCAATTGTCATCTGTTGAAATTGATTTTGATGATGAAGTACGTGCACTGATATTGTTGGCATCATTGTCAACTTGTTGGGAAGCCATGAGGATGACAGTTAGCAGTTCTGCAAGAAAATCTAAACTTAAATGCAATGATATTCGTGATTTTATTTTGGCTGAGGAAGTTCGCAGAAAAGATTCTGGCGAGATCTCAGGTACAAGTTCGGCACTGAATGTTAATTTCAGAGGAAGATGACATGATAGAAACTCAAATTGAGGGAGATCAAAATCAAAGTCTGGTTTGCAGGCAACCTGCTGAAATTGTGGTAAGGTTGGCTATATAAGGGGAACTGCTGGAATTTCAAGAAGATGTAGAATGATAGAGCAAATGTGATATCTGAAAAAGTATAGGATGCACTGTTGTGGCTGTTCATAGTTCTGTTGATGATGGAAGTGAAGAGAATAACGGGTTCAGAGCACCCATTTCTATTGTTCCACAGACAGATGGTGGAGAACCACAGAGTTATGAAGAAATCTTACAAGATGAAAGTTCGAGCAAGTGGGAGCTAAAAGAACTTCCACCAGGGAAGAAGACATTACACAACAAGTCGGTGTACCAGGTGAAGACTGAGCGTGATGACAAAAAGAGATACAAAGCTAGATTTGTTGAAAAAAACTTTCAGCAGAGACATGATATTGCCCATGCAGCGGGAGTTGCAAGCAGAGACAAGAGTAATTCAAAAAATAACTTGGAGGTGCAAGGCTATTTGAACACTGCTGATATGTTGATTGATGGTGTTACTCTTCAGAAACTGAAGTTGTGCACAACTTCAGTTGGTCTTCTCGAGTGAAGAAAAAGACTTTGAGTTGTAGAGGTGAATGTTTCAACTTGGAGGATTTATTATGGGGGATTCATGTTTGAACAAAAAAAGCGATGCCTCTAGTGGAGGACAGTTCAAGGAGATGATATTGTACAATGTGTATTGGTCCCCAAGTGATAGATTTATTATGTTGGAGCCCGATCCTATTCCCGCGCCAGCTCCCACTTTCACGCTCTCGTACCCAATCGCGAATCGTCGTGATATCTCATTCACGCCTCCCACTCGACCACAAAACTATTCTCGCTCCTATTTTGCGAATAGTTGTGACGTCTCCCTTCCTCCCGTCCTGTTCATGATAAAAAGACTTCGGACGACTCTCCTTGGAGTTTAAGAAGTCACGGTGTTCTTCTTCGGTTTCCTCGAGATAGAGGAAGGAAGGTGCAAGAAGTAGTTCTTTGCGGTGAAGGAAGAAGAAAGAAGAAGAAGATTTTTCTTCCTTGGCTTCTTCTTGGCGGCTTGTGGCAGAAGAGAAATTGAGTTTATTTCTTTTGTAAGTTTATCTTCTTCGGTGTATCTCGGTGTAGAGTTTCTTTGGTGTATCTCGGTGTAGAGAGAGAAGAACAAAGAGAGAAGAAGAGAGAGCAATGAAGTGAAAATGAAAGATTCCTCTTGTAAGTCGAGGTGATCGACTGGTGTAAATTCCTCAAGTAGTAAAATCCTCTACAACTCCGTGGACGTAGGCAATTTGCCGAACCACGTAAATTTGTGTGTTCTGCCATGGTGTTATTGTTTTATGGTGTGAATTTTTCTCATTTTATTTTTCGCTTCGTCGATCATTCTTCTGTTTAATTTATATATATACCACAACAACTAGTATATCTAGATCTCGTCACAACATCGAGCGTATAATTAAAGCTTAGTGAGATCTTTTAACCAAATAAAACTCCATCCATAATCATCATTTTCCCAAATCAACTAAACACTTGAATGTGCTTCCTAGCAACATATAGTATCCATGGGAAAATTTCCTCCTCAATTTAAAATTGACAAATAGTGATCGGTTAAGCTCTCTGACAGTTATTTTTTATTTTCGCTCTAAATAATAGTTGCATGACATTCCATAATTGGTATCTTATTCGAGATTTAACCTCAATGCATGAATATGAAGAATAAGTACACATAAAATTCTGAAAGAAACAAATGACAATATTCATATACAGTTCATTTCATAACTTCTATTGTTTGATCATAATAAGAATTGATGCTGCTAACTTATCTATCATGCAAACTATCACTTTGCATCAAAACATAACCACAAAATTTCATTCCATAAAAATATATCTAAACTAAAAAAAACAATATTCAACAATCATCCCCCAAAATGTTATCCTGCACTGAAAATGAGGCAAATTGGCCAACAAAAATTTTCAAATAACAAAATTTTCGAAAAATTGTAAAACTGTACTCATATATCCATGCAAAATAAATACACAAAACATTCTGAAATATATAAATTAATAATGCTCATATATGTTTCATTCCATAGCTTCTACTGGTTGATCACGATAAGTAAATATGTTGCCAACTCATATATCTTATAAACTTCAATTTTACATCAAAGCATATGCAATTTTATTTATGAAATTCTTTTAAGAGCTTAAAAAAGAAGGCAGTGCTCAACATTCCCCCTCAAAATGTTACTCTACACCGAGAAGGATGTAAGAGCAAGCAAATTGACCAACAAAATTTTTCAGAAAAACTATACAAACTTTCTTCTGTCCGCCAAACAGTTAAGAAAATTAATAAAATTATGTTGATTTAGTACAATCATAACAAATTAATTAGGAATAAATTCATCCTAATAATTCAACTAAATCAATAAAACTATTGAAATTCAGAAAAAAAAAAACAAATCATCAAAACCATTTTTGTTAAATTTGAAAAACTTTTTCACAAATAAGAAAAATTGCATGAACTTTCATTTATAAAAGATTACAGCTATGCCTGATTATCATATTCCTCGTTCGTAAAAGACAAAAGAACCAATTCCCAACTGCATGCAGACGCATATCGTGTAACTTTGTATTCTTTTCATGGACAAAGTCACTGCAAAATAATCTATCTGATTTTGAAAAGAAAATATTCATATATATTCAGTATGTGATCTTACTTTAATTAATCCAGCACAGGCTACGCAGCAGACAGAACAAAAGATAAAGACGTCTTTTGTCTNCCAAATTTAAGGACAATTTTGTCTTTTGTATGTCTAAGGGCAATTTATTCTTTTATTGTTATTGCTATTGGATATAAATAAGCTTATTATGTTTAGGATTAGGTTTATGTATGAGATTGGACTGTGAGTCTTAGGTCTATGGTTTGAGGGGGAGGGGGACGGAGAGTATTGTTACGTCTTTGCCAAATTTAAGGACAATTTTGTCTTTTGTATGTCTAAGGGCAATTTATTCTTTTATTGTTATTGTTATTGGATATAAATAAGCTTATTATGTTTAGGGTTAGGTTTATGTATGAGATTGGACTGTGAGTCTTAGGTCTATGGTTTGAGAGAGATTTCCTATCTCTCTAATTGTAGAAAGTGGGAGAGACAGCCTACCTCTTGGATGTAGGTGTTTTCCCACGAAAATTTGTGCAGATTTCTACGTCAAATCAAATCATAAACTTTCGGTTGTACTTTTTTTTTTCTTTTCCAAGCTCATTAGTGAAATAAAAGTCTAAGTCATTCTTGCCTATGTTGTTTCATTACTAAAATCTTTTTATCTAAATTTTGAAGGAAGTAATTGATACTTCATCAAACTCACCATTGGGCTTATTATTGGTTATAAATGGATCGATAAAATTTGAACTTTTTAGATTAGTGTGTTGAGTGGTATAACTCTCATCTTCTAACTATAGGCATAATTTAGAAATTCCATTTTGAATATGAAATATTTGTTCCTATAGCTGTTTTATTGTATGTTTCCTACTTATTGTTGTCGTATTTTGTCGCTCATCTTTTTTCAAACTACCATCTGATCTAGGTGTTCCATGGGACTAAGTCTATCAACTCAAATGAGCTTTTTATTGGATTAAAAAAGTTACTTGGGCATAGTTTGTGTAGTAAAACAACTTAAATCATAATCTAGACCACTCTTCCAATCCTCATTAGTTAGCAAGGTTGGAATTTGCAAGCTAGGTGAATTATAAAACTCTTCAAAAATGATTTTGGATTGCTCCAAAAGTGAATTTAAGGGTTGAGTTTCAAAATTCTAAACAAAATGGATTTACGTATTTTGCCCAATCACACCCAAAAATCCGAAATCCCATTAACTAGACAACCCTTTTGGATATTATAAAACTGTTTGTGTAAGTATACAACAAAATGTAGAGGTTCAATTTCTCTCCCACATAAATTTGAAGATGATTGATGTAGTTTCGCCTAAGGGTCTATAGCATTTCTAATGTAATGTAGGATGAGATAGTTATGAAACTATAATAAACTGTACAGTCCGCGTGTTACCATTTCATAAATTTAGCAATAATGTATCACTTTTATTATAAGGCTAACAAGCAACCGTTGTTTATTCCAAAAAATAATTTAGGTCAGCTTAATTTTGGAATTTAATCAGAAAACAGTCAAGATTTAGCAACAGCTTATCTTCGTGTGTCGAAAGAAAAACTCACATGTATTTTAAACAACATCCAAAACACAAGTGTAAAATCAATGATTTGATAAAGTAAAATAAGACGAAACAATAATCTAAATAAACTCAAAGGTAGAAATCAGCTTACACTCGTACAAAGAATCTCCCCCTTGAAGTTGCATGCATTTATGAAACACTAAAAAAGTATACATCCACAACCATATACACACACAGAGGAAATTAGAAATTTATGCCAACATTCAACTTTTCATTAAATCTTGTATTCCTCATATATTTGTGAAGAAACTTTTCCATAAATTTCACTCCATGAATTGTCAAGCAATTGGGACAATTAGGAAAGAAATAGGATAGAGAGTGCACAGAGGCGGCACTGATTTAACGCATAAAAGAACATAAATAGAAGTGACAGAAATTAGCACGAAATAACCTCTCAATCTATAAACTGGTAATGTATAAGATGAGAAATAGGTGGTGGTGATTGGTGGGAGCATTGTAGCTAAGTCGTGGATGAGGAAGGCGGCAACACAATTGGTAAAACTCTGGGATGACAATTTCAGATTTGCATCTATCTATCCCACTTGAAAAAATTCAACTTTGAAATACTTATTATCGTTTAGGAACACATGTAATTATAGATAAGTAGGCATAGGGTTAATCGTATGAGCCATGCTATGAATTTTACATGGGTAGCTAGTGAATATTTACATTAAATAAAATCATATTAGAAAATTGAATTTGTGACCTCTACCCTGAAAATTAGGGAGAACAACACTATTTGTTTTGAGCTATAATATAGGTTTCTTTGTGTGCTCATTCACTCATTTAGAAAACAAATCTATATTTTTTAGGCACTGCTTGGGTTTGAAACCTTCTTCATTTTCATTTCTGGTAACATCTTAGAAGATTTGCATACATACCAATCAATCCTTATGTATTTACATATACAACACCTTATTTATGCATTAAAATATATATTTTATTTATTCAAATGTCGTGTTATTTTCAATGTGATATGAAAAATTTGAGCCGTATAAATATAAAAAGCAAAGTCTATATGTTAGATGCCTAAATTCATAGGAATTGTGCAGTATATATCTAAATGCCCCAAATTTTTTTATTAAATATATATTTTTCCGATTTATAAGAAATCAAATGGACAGATTTTGGAGCTTAATCATCAACTTGGGAGAAAAAGATCATGCTTGAGGAGGACATATACTGGTCCCTGGTGAAACGAAGCCACGGGCTTTTAGAAGACGATATTGGTGAGCGCACTACACTGTTAACAGCTTTATGTCGAGCTTATTTTGTACAGAGAAGGGAATATTCACTGCGCTGTACCTTAATTTGTGATTTATGTAGTATAACGTGGCGTGACGGTAGTTGGGCGATAAGAGCTATTTTCATACCAGCTTTTCTCGTACACTTGTACTGCTTTTTTATTTTATTTTTTAATAATGTTGCTGCACCTCCTTTCTTTTTTCGAGCAAGGTTAGCGCTTGAATTAGGCATGAGATTTCTTATTCTATTTCTCATCAATGTTAATATGTTATACATTTGAGCACAATGACGGACTTTCAAAAGAATTTACTTTGAAAATATTTTAGTTTTTCGTGTTAATAATGTGTTGTTGTTAAGACATAATACTTATATATTTATGTAGCAAAATTTTTTTTTATATTTGCATGCAATTGCATTTAAATCTTTAACTTAATATAAATATTTTACTATTATTTATTTTTTAGAAGTGAAATACATCATTTTCATGCATGATTTTATTACAGCAAATTCTTAGATAAATAAATATGAAAATTGAGTTAGATATCGTAAATAAATAAAAAACGAGTTTATATTTGCGAGTGTTTTGAACGCATGAATAAAAAATAACACCATTACCTCAAAAAAAAAATTGTTTATATATATATATATATATATGTATATATATATATATATATATATATATATATACAGGTTCATTTTACATTGAACAAAAAAATTCCAAAATCTTTCTAATATACTATAATCATAATAACCTGCAAATTTTTACGGTGCCTTTCATTTTTAACAAACCAAACAACCCTTGGCTGAAACATTGTGTCAAATTCATATCAATTTATCGTGACGATAATTATAAGTGATAATTATGTGCACTGCAATGGAAACATGACTATCTATAAATTTAGCGCCTAGATTATTTTCTTGAAACTATCAAATTAGTCCATTTATGCATGCCATAATTAAATCATTATAATTTGATAAAATAAGAAACTTAGGTTAGTTTTATTGTGAATTTTAAAATTTGTTTGAGAATTTGAAGAATGAATGAAAAAGGATGTTAGTTTTGTAAATAATAAGGATTTAAGTGCTACGTGTGTAATTACCCAAACAAAAAAAGATGCCACCAAGTAGTTCGCAAATTATCAGGGATTGTGGTGGCTTCAGTTTTCTCGCAGCCATATTTGATAATAGAATTTTCATCAAATTTATTGTCAAACTAACCAACCTGACGGGACGAAGACAATGCGAAAAAAGTTGGTCAAATCTGAGTCGAATCAATCCTAGATCAGGCCGTTAAGTCAGTTTTGAAAGATTCTAGTGCCCAATTACAAAGTCAAATTAATTTCAAATATGACAAACTTATAGTCGAATCGAGCATGCCAACAAGAAGAATCGAACGAGGCCAATATCACTTAATTTCGACATCACTAAGTGTTGAGTGTGGAGCCCAGTTTTAATATATATTTATATATATATGCCTTTGTTTGCCATTTTCTGTAACTACTCCCGCCACCATTATCAAAAATAAAAAGGAAACTGCTCTTGCTTCTACTCGGTTACAAGAAAACCAGCCAAGCGAAATTGGTTTTGCCCTCCCAGAGCCACGCCCTATTCTTCTCGCGATCTCCCAGCCGTTCCCCGCCGAAGTTCCGCGTCGCCATTCTCTTTGCTTCGTGCCGCCGTTCCCGCAACCGTTCCTGTCGCCATTCCCGTCGTCGTTCCCGTCGCAGGACCTAAACCGAGCTCTTCTCTTCGGTTCTCCCTCATTCTTCTTCTGTTCTGCGTTGGTTTGCTGGTGAAGGAAGTATCGCAAAGCACGGGGAAGAAGACTTACGGGCTGAAGGATACGAATCAATAGAATCGCAAGGTGTGTTCTTCGGTGTATCTCGGTGTAGAGAAAAGAAGATAGAGTGAGAAAGTGAGAGACTTTCTCCTGCAATTATTATTGTGTTCAAACGGTATAAATTCCTCAATTAGTAAAATCTTCTGCAACTCCGTGGATGTAGGCATATGCAATTTTATTTATGAAATTCTTTTAAGAGCTTAAAAAAGAAGGCAGTGCTCAACATTCCCCCTCAAAATGTTACTCTACACCGAGAAGGATGTAAGAGCAAGCAAATTGACCAATAAAATTTTTCAGAAAAACTATACAAACTTTCTTCTGTCCGCCAAACAGCTAAGAAAATTAATAAAATTATGTTGATTTAGTACAATCATAACAAATTAATTAGGAATAAATTCATCCTAATAATTCAACTAAATCAATAAAACTATTGAAATTCAGAAAAAAAAAACAAATCATCAAAACTATTTTTGTTAAATTTGAAAAACTTCTTCCCAAATAAGAACAATTGTCTTGACTTTCATTTATAAAAGATTACAGCTATGCCTGATTATGATATTCCTCGTTCGTAAAAGACAAAAGAACCAATTCCCAACTGCATGCAGATGCATATCGTGTAACTTTGTATTCTTTTCATGGACAAAGTCACTGCAAAATAATCTATCTGATTTTGAAAAGAAAATATTTATATATATTCAGTATGTGATCTTACCTTAATTAATCCAGCACAGGCTACGCAGCAGTCAAAAGAAAAGATAAAGACGTTTTTTGTCTTAATCTGAACGAAAGAAATGGTACAAAGGATCAGCACAATATTCTTGTGATTTGCAGCTGGCGATTAATTCTATCTCTTACTACGTCGTCGGCATTTGTGTTATCCTCTCGTTTTCTTGAGGAGCTTGAGCTGATGCCTTGACATAAATTTTGGGTAAAATAATGGGGAGATATTTGGTTGGGATCAATTTTTATAAGGCGTTAAGAAAATATATTTAATATGACACTAAATAAGACACAATGAAGAAAAAGGATTTATATAGCTGGGCTCATTTATTGGGATTAAGGCTTTGTTGTTGTTGTTGTTGTTACGAAAAATATTTATGTTATTTATTTTATTTATCATATATAAATATCCTAATAGGTTATTATTATATGAAATGTGACATAACAGATTTTTTTTNAGCACAATATTCTTGTGATTTGCAGCTGGCGATTAATTCTATCTCTTACTACGTCGTCGGCATTTGTGTTATGCTCTCGTTTTCTTGAGGAGCTTGAGCTGATGCCTTGACATAAATTTTGGATAAAATAATGGGGAGATATTTGGTTGGGATCAATTTTTATAAGGCGTTAAGAAAAAATCTTTAGCATGACGCTAAATAGGACACAATGAAGAGAAATGATTCATGTAGTTGTTGTTGTTGTTAAGAAAAATCTTTATGATATTTATTTTATTTATCATATATAAATATCCTAATAGATTATTATTATATGAAATGTGACATAATAGATTTTTTTTTAAAAATTATTTGGGAATTTTTTGTTGGCTTGAAATCAAATAATTTCATATTATTTAAATAAAATATATGTTCTAAAAGCTATTTTTTAAAATTTATTTTAATAAAAAATAGATCAGGATATTATGGCCTAATTGTAATGTTGGCATTGTTTTAGGTTAAAGTTATACTGTATACGATNAATATATGTTCTAAAAGCTATTTTTTAAAATTTATTTTAATAAAAAATAGATCAGGATATTATGGCCTAATTTTAATGTTGGCATTGTTTTAGGTTAAAGTTATACTGTATATGATTTTTTTTTTAAGAAAAAGGAGCTAGAATTTGGTTATAGATATTGCCCTATGAATATATATATATATATAAAGTAGTATTTTAAAAAAATCTAATTGACTACAATGAATACAAAGATTTATAATCAATTAAAATATTCATTAAGAAAATAGAATAAAAATTATTATATTAGATTCAAATGATATTTTAATATAAAAAATAATTTTTAAATATTGCTCGNCTGTAAATACTTGCCAATAAAAAATCATATATACAACTTATTTTAATGTTGAGAAGATTCTTGCCTTACTTACGTTCAAGCTCACCCCAATAATCTCTTTCAAAAAGACTTGAGGAAAAAAAATTAAGAATAAAATTAAAAGTACAAAAAATGAGGTCGTACAAATGCAAATACTCTAGTGTTAAGATCAATGAATATTGAAACATGTTTAAACTAGAGAATTCTAATCCTTAATTTTTTAGTTTTTGTGAAGAATAAATATTCGAAATGTAATTTTTTATTTTATTTCACTATAATTTTTAAAATTGATGTGTTAGATGTTGTATATGAATAATTATCCATCATAGGCCAACGACAAAACTAATGGGATTTCCTAGGCCTCGTCGTAGCTATTGGACCTATCTGAAGGACCGCATGGTTCGCTCACCATCATCAAATATGGCCCAACCATCTTTTTCTACCTAGCATGTATGCTAGAACTATCTAGCAAAGTGATATGCTAGCCTTTCAACAGTTATCCCAAAGGATTTACCAACTGTCGAAGTGAAAATCATCATTAATGACAAGATATACGTACATATTCATTTATGAGCCATTTGAAATCCATCATCGTCTTCTTATTGAGACATCATAGACGGAATAAGGGTAGTACAGTCTATGAGTTTTATTCTTTTTCCTCTCTATGTAATGGGAAAAGGGGAAGGACCACAAGTGGGTCGCAAGAGGGTGTGGGTGGGGTCGAGTAGTGGTGAGAGGGCACCTTGAAAGAAAAAAAGTTTGGTGATGTATGCCCACTATGAACCTAAATTTGTTTTATTTGATGGGGGAGGAACTAGTATCCATGTTCCTTGTCTTTGAAGAGCATCAATTTCCTCTTGCATGGTCTTCTGCCAATGGGAGAGTCTGTATGCCTAAATGTATGAGGTAGGATCAAGTACTGATTGAATGTGATGTAAGAGATCGGTTTTCCAATTGGCTTGAGGATTCTTATCTCTGAGCAAGTTTTCATGTGGTGCAAAGGTGGTTGGACTATAGGTGGAGTCAGTTGGTTGGGCGATACATGTAATGGAGAAGTGGTGGGATTGGTAAGTGGAGATGTAGAGGATATCATAGATGGATTACGAGGGGAAGGTGGAAGCATAGGAGATAGATTGGTAGTGGGTGATAATAGAAATAATGGAATTAGAGAGGTGGAAGGTTGATGAAGAATTGGAGGTGTCGTAGATGAGGACTGAAGTGAAAAATATGTTCATCAAAAACGACATTATGGGACACTATAATTTGGTTGGTAGAAGGATTGAAGCATTCATAACCCTTGTGTTGTAAAGAATAATTGAGGAAAATGCATTAAAGTATTAAACGACTCTTGGTTTAAAGTTGTGAGATGTTCGAGGTCTTTGCTAAGAGTAGCAGTCTCATCTAAATACCCGAAGATGAGTGTAGGATGGAGAAGATTGGTGAAGATGTTCATATGGTGAGAAGTTTTTCTTGTAGGCATCTAACTAATGAGGTGTACGATAGTTTGGAGGTTGCCAATCCAAAACTAGAAGGGATGTGTGCTTGATGTAGTAAGGCTTGAGTGGTTTCATTGAAGTGTCAATGCGTTCTTTCAACAAAGTTGTTTTGTTCTGGGGTGTAGGGACAAGAATATTGGTGTAGAATGCCAAGGTCATTGAAGAAGATATTTAAGGTGTTATTATTATATTCTTTGCCATGATCATATCACAAATTTAATTTTAGTATTGAATTGGTGTTGGAATGATTTATTGAAATTATTAGAAATGTTTGTGGTTTCAGATCTTGCACACATAGAAAACACCCAACATAATTTAGAAAACTCATCAATAAAGAAATATACCATCTATAGCCTTGATAAGAAGTAATTGGGGAGGGACCTCATACATTACTATGAATAAGTTTTAGACGTTTGTATTATTGTCCTATACTAGATATAAATCACTGTTTGTGGCTCTTGGTAAGATTGCAAGTGGTACATGAGGTTGAGCAAGAAGGTATGGGTAGAATGTGATGTTTGGATATGGTAGCTATGATGTCAGAGTGTGGATGTCCCAAGCGTCGATGCCAAATTCAGCTTGTTGTATTTTGGAAAGAGATGTAGTAAATGCTTGTGGCAGATAAGTAGATGTTGGAATGGAGTAAAGTCCTCTAGAACTGGGACCCTTGAGAAGTATTTGTTGAGTTTGAGGATTCAAAATGACAAAACTATGAGGATCGAATGATATTGTGACATTGTTGTCTTTGGTTAGTTTTTGGATATAGAAAAGATTATGGAAAGAAGAGGCGTGTTATAAATTTGGTAGAGTTTGAGCATATGATTGAAATTGGGAAGAAGACCGTCACCTTAGTACTGAATTGGAATTGTTTGTCTGTTGCCCACCATTACTTATTCATTTCCGTGATAGCTGATTGGAGTTGGCTTAAGTCGGTCGTGAAATGTGAGGTTGCACTGAAGTCTAGAATCCATTCCTTGGAGTGGCATTGAGAGCTTGATGTGGAATTGATGGTGTATATTCAAGATTCGTCTGATGCCAAAAGATAGATGCAAAATGGCTTATTTTATGACATATTTGGCATGTTATATTGGATCTCATTGATGTTGTTCCTCTTCATGAAGCATTGGAGTAACTTCCTTTTGAAATTGTTAATTGACTTCAGCCCCTTCCTCTTGTGGTTTTGTGTTGTGTCCTCTGTATGTATTTAGCAACATGGGTATTTTAGTTATATCAATAGACATTACATTCTCATTGTTGATGTTTATCTCTTCACTAGAGAGTAGATAATAGAGATCATCCAAGGCAATGGGTTGTATTGATGTTCTAATAATTGTTTTAAATGCATTGTAAGTGGAGGTAATCCATCGAGTATTTAGAGGGTGACATCTTCTTGGTCTGCCTTGGATCCAATAGCAGTAATTTGATTTACAAGTATCTAAATTCCTATCAGATATTGCTCAATCATTTGATCCTTCATTGATATATTATGCTATTTTTTTTTTCAGTTGAATCACTCCGACTGATTTGTAGGTTTTAAACGACACTCTATAATAGCTCAAATCTTAAGTGTGGTATGAAGATTAATGATACAAGGAACAATATGTGATATTGTAGAGTATAGTAATGCCAAAAGATACTGATCAATGAGAACTGAGGAGGACAACTAATGTCGCCATCTAAGAAGCTGACAAAATCCTTTGACTAAATATGTTCAGTAAATGTGCACGCCATACATGATACTTTGTAGGAGTAATTAGAAGATTTTGGGAGAATTGTTTTAGGAGGGAAGTGAGGAATTTAAGTGGAGGGTATGTTGATGAATTGTGTAGATATGAGAAGGGTTTGAGATTGACACGTTGCGGATTCTTCCACTTTCGAAGAGAGGATGGCGAGGGCTCCGAAAGAAATTATCCTAGTGCTTATGTGAGACGGACACAAGTTTCTCTTCCCCTAAGAAAGCTCTAATAACATAAGTATAGAGTAAAGAACATTTTCATTACTCGAACACCTCCAGGTAATGCCGAGAATATCTCACCCTTTTTCATTACTTATACTACCATATGCACGAGAAAATATTGTGTTTGTGGTCCGCACATGCAGATGACCAGCTGCAGGGCGTTAGCGCATCATACAAGCTGAGGTGGCGCCCGACGATTGGTTCTCAGCACATGCAGACGACCAGACATAATATTTTCTTTATATTTACAATGTATATAATGCCTATATGGAATCATTTAGAGTTGTTACAATGACCTGTAATGGGTGTGCCTATTGCCATTTGGTTATAGCAGGGTATTAATGGAGTTGGGGATCATTATTTGTGCTATGTCTAATAATTATGATTCATTGTGGTATATAATTTAAATAATTTTTAGTGTATTCGGAGCATTTATTAAAGCTCATCCAAATTAAATTACGCACAACATTGATACCCCACTTAAAATTTTACAATTTATTTGTTTAAAGCTCATTCAATCTCCAACTTTTTTGTCTTCACTTATATTAACTTATATAATTATGTAAAACTTTTATTCTCTTGATTTTATATGATATTTTATTTAATGAATTATATTACAAAATGTATTTACATCCAACTTAGATTATTGTATTAATATGTAAGTA
>JXCR01145511.1:122663-156077 GCA_002079205.1 Phalaenopsis hybrid cultivar | reverse complement strand
CGCCGGCATCATTCTCATCTCCTAACTCTCACTCTCCTTCTCCCACGAGCCCTACTCGTGAAACCCTCGCACCTCGTGCATCTTCAAAGCCACGCACAATAATCCCTTGCCACTCCTCTGCTCGACCGCTGCCCATCACACACCTCTGTTAACCGTTTTCCAACTCGAGAACTTCATAACAACCCTTCCCGTTCTTGTCGCTCTTTGCCCTTCTCAGACGAAAACTTCATTCCCATCAGCCTTCTCCACGCTACTTCCATCTTACTCTCTGTGTCGCAAGCCTCATTGCCTCAGATCTTTGCACTCACACATTTCACCGACAACCTCGATGGGAGTTTCAGAGACCAATGTACACCGCGATACTGAGAGTGTAAGGAGGAGAAAGATAGGAGTCTCAGCCGCGATACCGGGAGTCCAAGACAATGGCATGAATGGTTAGCAGAAGCTCTATGGGCTCATCGTACCACATACCACACATCGACACAGTCAACATCTTTTGCTCTAGTGTAAGGGTCCGAAGTAGTGCTTCCACTTAAAGTACAACTTCTTTCTCTCATGATCATATTGGAAGATAAAATAATATGTGCGGTATGTGGTAGTAGCTGGGGTTTCACATGCGAACCTGTACTTCACTTGAAGTACAACTTCCTCCCCTTAATTAAGGAAGACTCCATGCATAATCATCATTTTTCCAAATTGACCAAACACTTAAAAGAATTGTCCAGCAACAAGTAGTATCTGTGGGAAAACTATCTCAACAATTTAAAAATGATAAATGGTGTTTGGTTGAGCCGTTTGATAGTTATTTTATATCATCGTCTAAATAACAGTTGCATGACATTTCTTAACAGATATCTTATCTAACATATAGAACTTGCTCATAGGAGACAAATCAACTAATAAAACTTTTCAAAGAAGCTGTAAAACAGTGCTCATATATTTATGAAGAACAAGCGTTCAAAAAATTTTGAAATAAAGAGATTAACAATGTTGATATATTTTCAATACATAGCTTATATTGGTTTATCATGATAGGTAAAGATGCCACTAACTTTTATATCTTGTAAATTTCAATTTTACTCAAAGTATTTGCAATTTTATTTATACAAAAAAATAGGTAGTACTCAATATTCTCCTCTCAAAATGTTACTCTACTCTAAGAAGGAGACAAGTGCAAACAAATCAACCAACAAAATTTCTCAGAGAAACTGAAAAATAATGCTCATATAACTATGCAAAAAATCTAATAAAAATATTTCAAAAAAACAAATGAATATTTATTTTTTGTCCCGGCAGATAGAGGGACAAGGCATGTCCCAACACACCTGCATAGCCGCCTCGGTGCGGGCAAATAGGCAATGGGAAGAACGCATGTGAGTGCATGGTTGGCCACTTGCAGGAGGGGGACTTTAGTTGCCAAATCAAAGAGGTGATATCTACCCCAAGCTAAGGATTCTTCGTCTAGATTTTTACAAATGGAGGACCGACTCAATCGACAACATCGCGTCTTTCGAATCATCCGTCGGTATGCTCTCGATCGATGACCCAATAATGTGTTGCCTCTTCTAAACCACCTTGAAAGAGTCGACCCTTCGATTGTTCGACGGTATACCGACCAATACCATCCCAAGTTACTAAGAGTTTAAGAAATTTTTCGTTTCGCACTTCTCAAACTTGCAAAAGCCAAGGAAAGACTCCAACGCCCTGCTCGTCCTCAAGCAGGGAGAAAATGAGTCCTCGAGCCTACATCACCCACTTTCAGAATGAGATGCTAGAAGTTAGAAATTTGAAGCCGGAAATAGCCTTGATTCGTGGAGTCTGAAGCATGCGATTCTGGTATGGCCTAAATTTATTTCAACTTAATATTTTCACTGAAGTATTGGAGATGGCGAACAAACACATAATTACCGAAGAAGGCCTCCAGAGCACCTCGAAGGCTAACCCGGAATCATCCAACCACCCGCGAAAGAAGCGCAAAGAACAGGGCGAACGACAAAGGTCAAAAGATAATCGTTCGTCGGTCAATAAAAAAACAACTATAAATCTCAAGATTAACAGAGAAACGATCGAGCCTACCATGATTGAAAGCAGAGCTTTGATCTACGGTTGCTCGTAAATATTACGAGCAACCGCAAGTTTATAAGGAAATGCAAAGTCTTACACCCATCAACATGTTGATGGTCGAAATAGTTTAGACCATCCAAAACAATGACTACTTTAACAAAGGCCCAACCACTAAAGGCACCACCTGCCCTACGAGATCAAAAAATGTATTGTCAGTACCACCGTGGTCGCGGACACGAGACAGGAGTGTCGTCACCTCCAAAACCTAGTTGAGGAACTCATTTACGCTGGAGAGTTTAAAGAATTAGTAGCGATCGGCGCACATACACAATGACAGACCAAAATGTCAGTAGGGGATCCCTCCAACAGGTCTGTCAGCGAACAAGGTCTAAGTAGAAAGAATAATCCCTGCCATCTTCGGGGGAAGATCTCGACCCTTTGGTCTAAAGAGACGATGTTAGAGAGAGGCATGCTCTGTCATCCGTACACATGTAACCACTTGCCCATTGCCTTTACAGATGTAAATCTTTCAACAAAGAGGGGACCTTACAATGAGGCGATCCTCGTCACAACACTGATAAAAATCTTCCATTAGGGTTGTATTCTTGTTGATACAAGAAGTTTAGTGAAATCCTGTTCAAATCAGTGTTCGATAAGATCAATCTGAAAGTCAATCGGTTAACAACACCGGTCGACCCATTGTCAGGATTCTCTGGAGAAAGGAAGGAGGTGCTACGCATTGCTGCTCTCGTCATATCTGGGGGAGAGCTAGGAAAGCAGTATAATAGCACGAAGGATTTTCTCGTGGTAGAGTCACCGCCGGCCTACAATGCTACCTTTGGTACCCACTCGTGAATAGCTACCAGACGATAACTTCCACCTATCATGTAGCCGTAAAGTTTCTAGGCTACAGGGAAGTAATTATGATCATGGGAAACTTTAAGCAGTCTAGAAATTGCTATTTGAGAGCAGTTTCAAACATTAACCGTGAATTGCTCGACATCCAAATTCAGAGGGAGGGGGTTTTTGAGACTAGTGAGTTCCTCCTCCAAATGCCAGTGTTTGATAGAGAACCTGGTTAGATTTTTCTGGTCAATGAAAATTTCGACACAGGATTCAAAAACAATTGGTACAGACGCTTTGGGAGCATCGAGAAGTATTCACTTGGAACTCAGCGAAAATGCTTGACGTTTTGATCCGTGCAACACTCCTACTTACGGGCTCCCACTCAAAAACCTCCTTGTTGTTCTTCAAGGGAGGAACACGTGGTATCTTTAGATCCTTTACTGGCTCCTTCCAGCGCCGACGTAATTCTGCCCTCTTAGGGGAGGACGAGGCATGATTACCATAAGCAGATGTTGATGCTCCCGAAGTGGAACTGGCTGAGCCGGGGTTTGACTGGCTTGGACAAAGCCGGGGTTTGACTGGCTTGGACAAAGCGACGAAGCATGGAGCCTCTGCTCGCGAGTTCAATGTAATGCTAACACCCCAAAAGTCGTTCGACGGAGCACAAACTCTCAAAGAGGAAAGGTCGACGACAACGGTTTCATCCGTGACTTTCTTGGAAAAAGAAACCCTCTCATCTCCTTCCTCTGCATTAACAAAATGAGAATAACGTTTTCGAGGAATAGCAGTGACCTTGCGAGTAACTTGGTTGTGAACAACAACGATATTAGCAGACACAGAGATAAGGTATCTCAACTGCACACTGCGAGGGGTGGGTCCTCATCCCTTACAAAATTACCTAACTTCGAGGTGCGCTTCCGCTTCCGGCGCTTAATAGCTAGCTTCTTCTTCTCTTCCCTCGCTTAGACTTCCTCTATCATATGTGAGTCACACCACATCACCTCTGTCATATCACTCGCCAACCCACGAGTAACCGTCGTATATTGTGGGACCGACATATGACGACCGGTTAACATCTCCCTGACGACTTTCATGATCTCTAGAAGAGACTTTGGCTTGGACGGAGAGCGTTTTACCAACTCGTGCCTAATCCCCCAAGCGTTAGAACAGGAACCAAACAAGAACTTCTTCTTTCTTATTTTATTCTCCACTCTTCTGGGGTGAAGCTCTTTTCTCGCCGAAAACAAGTTGAACCCCTCCCTGTCTACCTTTAACGAGAAAAATACTTAAAGAGGTTGATATGCCACGAAATGTGCACTTGCCAATAGATAAAGAACGAATGTCATTATCACAACTTGAGCTGGAAAAACCCCATACGAGTTGAAAATGCTACAAAGCTCATCACATAGAGGCAACCAAATACCATACTTGAATTGGTCCTGATAAAAAATTAGATCAACACCCAAAAAATCCGTCTCCCGAGCCGATTCAAGCAATTTCCGGAGGGTGACACTATCGTGCATGACATATCCCATTTGCAACTCCTTCACTTCATTCTCCAACAAGAATGAGGGACCAGTGCCCTTAATGGAGTCGAAGATGGTGGAGCAACTGAGAAATGAAACGAAAGAAGCATGGAAAGCGAAAGCTCATATATAGAAACTTGAAAGCATAAAGGAGCTATGCCCGTCATCCTATTTCTAGGGCGGATTCGAGGAACGAAGCGTCGTACAATGACGAGTAACATATCAAACATCCCTTCAAATCTATTCAAATCTCAAGGAATTGCTTGGTATGGCACATTATATATGTAAATGACCACTAAAAATATTCTGTTATATATCCAGCCCTTTGTTCACGTCGATTTCAAATATTTCAGGCCAGGCGCCGTCAGGCTACCAAAGCATTAAGCCAACTAAACCAGAACAGTATCAACAAATACAAATGGAAGGACGTCCGCCGCAATTGCGAGTCAGTCGATCCCGCAATCTCCCTATGGGTCAGCCACATNTATTATATATATATATATATATATATATATATATATATATATATATATATGTATGAAAATGCGTGTCATCAATGAATTTTAGGGGTTTCTACGTAAATGGAATTCTTAAATTAAAATTACAGGTATGAAACCAAAACTTTAATATTACTTAAAGAAGGATCTAACTCTGTTTCTCTCTATAATTGTGGTGTTCATTGGGGGTACTTTATCAGATTATAAAAAAATTCCGTAAAATAAGGTAAAAAAATTTTCCCAGCTGGCACGTCCTCTGCCCCAGCACTCACCACCGACTCCCTCACCCAACGGTGATCGGTCTCCCTCTGCCTGGCACGTTCTAGCAAGTGGCAGATCACCTTTTCTCCCTCATTCACCTAGATCCCGCTTTTATCCCTCACATTTTTTATGCACAGCCACTGCTTCGGCGCCGGCATCATTCTCATCTCCTAACTCTCACTCTCCTTCTCCCACGAGCCCTACTCGTGAAACCCTCGCACCTCGTGCATCTTCAAAGCCACGCACAATAATCCCTTGCCACTCCTCTGCTCGACCGCTGCCCATCACACACCTCTGTTAACCGTTTTCCAACTCGAGAACTTCATAACAACCCTTCCCGTTCTTGTCGCTCTTTGCCCTTCTCAGACGAAAACTTCATTCCCATCAGCCTTCTCCACGCTACTTCCATCTTACTCTCTGTGTCGCAAGCCTCATTGCCTCAGATGTTTGCACTCACACATTTCGCCGACAACCTCAATGGGAGTTTCAGAGACCAATGTACACCGCGATACTGAGAGTGTATGGAGTAGAAAGATAGGAGTTTCAGCCGCGATACCGGGAGTCCAAGACAATGGCATGAATGGTTAGCAGAAGCTCTATGGGCTTATCGTACCACATATCGCACATCGACAGAGTGAGCATCTTTTGCTCTAGTGTACAGGTCCGAAGTAGTGCTTCCACTTAAAGTACAACCCCCTTCTCTCATGATCATATTGGAAAATAAAATAATATGTGTGGTATGTTGTAGTAGCTTGGGTTTCACATCTGAAGCCGTCCTTCCACTTGAAGTACAACTTCCTTCTCTTAACTAAGGAAGACTACATGCATAATCATCATTTTTCCAAATTGACTAAACACTTAAACGAGTTCTCTAGCAACAAGTAGTATCTGTGGGAAAACTATCTCAACAATTTAAAATTGATAAATGGTGTTTGGTTGAGCCGTTTGATAGTTATTTTATATCGTCGTTCTAAATAACAGTTGCCTGACATTTCTTAATAGATATCTTATCTGACAGATAGAACTTGCTCATAGGAGGCAAATCAACCAATAAAACTTTTCAAATAAATTGTAAAACAGTGCTCATATATTTATGAAGAACAAGCTTTCAAAATTTTTTGAAATAAACAGATCAACAATGTTGATATATTTTCAATGCATAGCTTCTATTAGTTTATCATGATAGGTAAAGATGCTACGAACTTTTATATCTTGTAAATTTCAATTTTGCACAAAGTATATGTAATTTTATTTATACAAAAAATAGGTAGTACTTAATATTCTCCCCTCAAAATGTTACTCTATTCTAAGAAGAAGACAAGTGCAAACAAATCAACCAACAAAATTTCTCAGAGAAACTGCAAAATAATGCTCATATAACTATGCAAAAAATCTAATAAAAATATTTCATAGAAATAAATGAATATTTATTTTTTGTCCCGACAGATAGAGGGACAAGGCATGTCCCAACACACCTGCATAGCCGCCTCGATGCGGGCAAACAGGCGATGGGAAGAACGCATGTGAGTGCATGGTTGGCCACTTGCAGGAGGGGGACCTTTAGTTGCTAAATCAAAGAGGTGATATCTACCCCAAGCTAAGGATTCTTCGTCTGGATTTTTACAAATGGAGGACTGAGTCAATTGACAACATCGCGTCTTTCGAATCATCTGTCGGTCTTGCTCTAGATTGATGACTCAATAATGTGTTGCCTCTTCTAAACCACCTTGAAAGAGTCGGCCCTTCGATGGTTCAACAGTATACCGAACAACACCATCCCAAGTTACTAAGAGTTTAAGAGACTCTTCGTTTCGCACTTCTCAAACTTGCAAAAGCCAAGGAAAGACTCGAACGCCCTGCTTGTCCTTAAGCAGGGAGAAAATGAGTCCTCGAGCCTACATCACCCACTTCCAGAATAAGATGCTAGAAGTTAGAAATTTGAAGCCGGAAATAGCTGGAATAGCCTTGAATCGTGGAGTCTGAAGCACGCGATTCAGGTATGACCTAAATTTATTTCAACTTAATATTTTCACTGAAGTATTGGAGATGACGAACAAATACATACTTACCAAAGAAGACATCCACAACACCCCGAAGGCTAACCCGGAATCATCCAACCACTCGTCAAGGAAGCGTAAAGAACAGGGCGAACAACAGAGGTCAAAAGATACTCGTTCGTCGGTCAATAAAAAAAACAACTATAAATCTCAAGATTAACATAGAAATGATCGAGACAACCATGATTAAAAGCAGCGCTCCGATCTACGGTTGGCTCAATATTACGAGCAACCGCAAGTTTATAAGGAAATGCAAAGTTTTGCACCCACCAACATGTTGATGGTCGAAATAGTTCAGACCATCCAAAACAATGACTACTTTAAAAAGGCCCCACCACTAAAGGCACCACCTGCCCTACGAAATCAGAAAATGTACTGTTAGTGCCATCGTGGTCGCGAACACGAGACAGAGGAGTGTCGTCACCTTCTGAACCTAGTTGAGGAACTCATTCACGTTGGAAAGCTTAAAGAATTTGTAGCGATCGGTGCACATACACAACGACAGACCAAAACGCCAGCAGGGGATCCCTCCAACAGGCCTGTCAGCGAACAAGGTCTAAGTAGAAAGAATAATCCCTGCCATCTTCGGGGGAAGATCTCGACCCTTTGGTCTAAAAAGACGATGTTAGGGAGAGGCATGCTCCGTCATCCATACACATGTAACCACTTACCCATTGCCTTTACAGATGTAGATCTTTCAACAAAGAGGGGACCTTACAATGAGGCGATCCTCGTCACAACACTGATAAAAATCTACCATGTGGGCTGTATTCTCATTGATACAAGAAGTTCAGTGAAATCCTATTCAAATCAGTATTCGATAAGATCAATCTAAAAGTCAATCAGTTAACAACACCGGTCGACCCATTGTCAAGATTCTCTGGAGAAAGGAAGGAGGCGCTACGCATTGCTGCTCTCGTCATCTCTGGGGGAGAGCCAGGAAAGCAGTATAATAGCACGAAGGATTTTCTCGTGGTAGAGTCACCGCCGACCTACAATGTTATCTTTGGTACCCACTCGTGAACAACTACCAGGCGGTAACTTCCACCTATCACGTTACCGTAAAGTTTCTAGGCGACAAGGAAGTAATTATGATCCGGGGAAACTTTGAGCAGTCTAGAAATTGCTATTTTAGACCAGTTTCAAACATTGACTGTGAATTGCTCAGCATCCAGATTCAGAGGGAGGGGGTTTTTGAGACCAGTGAGGTTGTCCTCCAAATGCCAGTGTTTGATAGAGAACCTGGTTAGATTTTTCTGGTCAATGAAAATTTTGACACAGGATTCAAAAACAAATGGTACAGACGCTTTGGGAGCATCGAGAAGTATTCACTTGAAACTCAGCGAAAATGCCTAACGTTTTGATCGGTGCAACACTCCTACTTACAGGCTCCCACTCAAAAACTTCTTTGCTCTTCTTCAAGGGAGGAACACGTGGTATCTTTAGATCCTTTACTGGCTCCTTCCAACGCCGACGCAAACCTGCCCTCTTAGGGGAGGACGAGGCATGATTACCATAAGCAGATGTTGATGCTCCCGAAGTGGAACTGGCTGAGCCGGGGTTTGACCGGCTTGGACAAAGCGACGAAGCATGGAGCCTCAGCTCGCGAGTTCAATGTAATGCTAACACCCAAAAGTCGTCCGACGGAGCCCAAACTCTCAAAGACCAAAGGTCGACGACAACAGTTTCATCCGGGACTTTCTTGGAAAAAGAAACTCTCTCATCTCCTTCCTCTACATTAACAAAATGAGAATAATGTTTTCGAGGAATAGCAATGACATTGCCAGTAACTTGGTTGTGAACAACAAAGCTATTAGCAGACACAGAGATAAGGTATCTCAAGGGCACACTTCGAGGGGGTGGATCCTCATCCCTTACAAAATTACCTAACTTCGAGGTGCTCTTCCGCTTCCGGCGCTTAATAGCTAGCTTCATCTTCTCTTCCCTCGCTTAGACTTCCTCTATCATATCTGAGTCACACCACATCACCTCTGTCATATCACTCGCCAACCCACGAGTAACCTTCGTATATTGTGGGACCGACATATGACGGCCGGTTAACAGCTCCTTGACGACTTTCATGATCTTTAGAAGAGACTTTGGCTTGGACGGAGAGCGTTTTACCAACTCGTGCCTAATCCCCCAAGCGTTAGAACAGGAACCAAACAAGAACTTTTTTCTTATTTTATTCTCCACTCCTCTAGGGTGAAGCTCTTTTCTCGCCGAAAACACGGTGAACCCCTCCTTGTCTACCTTTAACGAGAAAAATACTTAAAGAGGTTGATATGCCACGAAATGTGCACTGGCCAACAGATAAAGAACGAATGTCATTATCACAACTTGAGCTGGAATAACCCCATACGAGTTGAAAATGCTACAAAGCTCATCACATAGAGGCAACCAGATACCATACTTGATTTGGTTCTGATAAAAAACTGGATCAGCACCCAAAAAATCCGTCTCCCGAGCCGATTCAAGCAATTTCCGGAGGGTGACACTGTCGTGCATGACATACCCCATCTGCAACTCCTTCCTGTCATTCTCCAACAAGAACGAGGGACCAGTGCCCTTAATGGAGTCGAAGAGGGTGGAGCAACCGAAAAATGAAACGAAAGAAGCATGGAAAGCGAAAGCTCAGATATGGAAACTTGAAAGCATAAAGGATTTCTAGGGCGGATTCGATGAACGAAGCGTCGTACAATGACTGAGTAACATATCAAACATCCCTTCAAATCTATTCAAATCTCAAGGAATTGCGTGGTATGGCACAGTATATATGTAAATGACCACTCAAAATATTCTGTTATATATCCAGCCCTTTGTTCACGTCGATTTCAAATATTTCAGGCCAGACGCCGTCAGGCTACCAAAGCATTAAGCCAACTAAACCAGAACAGCATCAACAAATACAAATCGAAGGACGTCCGCCGCAATTGCGAGTCAGTCGATCCCGCAATCTCCCTATGGATCAGCCACATCCGCATCGCCGTCACTTCTCTCCTCCCCGCCGAGAAGCACCTCTGCCGCACAGTCTTCTCCTCCGCTATGGACGAAACCATCTGGTCAGAGTGCTTCGCCAAGATCTCCCACCGCATCATGCTCGTCTTATTCCGCATCGGCGAGCAAGTTGCCTTCTCTCCCAACGAGCCGCTCATCAATCTCCTCAAAATGGCAGACACCGCATTCCGCCTCCGATCAGCGCTCTCTGCCGTATTCGGCGACTGCGTTCCCAAAATCGCATCCCGAGCCCGCGAGTTGGAGAAGCTCATTGTCGGTTCCGCCTTCCGCGCATTCTCAGCACTGAGCCTCCGCATTGATGCCATCCAAAACGATTTCCCGCCACCTACCGATGCATCGGTCCCAGATGTCGTCATCTGTGGCGTCAATTTCCTCAAGTGCGTGGCGGCTGACCGGTACGAGCGGTCGATGGCTCAACTCTACCAGGAACAGGATTTTAAAGAATGCTTCAAGAAAGTCCTCGATGCACTGCAGCGTAACGTGGAGGCAATTTGGGAGAAGTTTGAAGATAGAATAGCGTCGCATGTGTTCGCCATGAACACGAATTGGTACATATATATAAAGACACGGGGGTCTGAGTTGGCGATACTCGTCGGGGAGGAGAACATGAGGAGGAAGTACAAGGGGGCGGTGGAGGCGGCGGCGTATGCTTATCAGTCGGAGGCGTGGGAGCCAATGGTGAGGATGTTGGAGAAGGGGGATGTGGGGACTTTTACATGGGCTATGAAGGACAATTTGAGGCGGCATCGGAAGGGGTATGTNTGCTTACCAGTCGGAGGCGTGGGAGCCAATGGTGAGGATGTTGGAGAAGGGGGATGTGGGGACTTTTACATGCGCTATGAAGGACAATTTGAGGCGGCATCGGAAGGGGTATGGGATTCAGGATGCAGATTTGAGAGAGCAGATAAAGGAGGCTGTGCTGGACATGTTGGGGAGCACATACGAAGGCTGCTTGGATGTTTTTTCTGGAATGGTGCAGGGGAGTGGTTTCTTGCCTATGAAGGATATAAAGGCGATGATCGGTTGGATCTTTGATGATGGCGGCGAAATTGAAACAGGGGTGAGCGAGAAGAATGTGGATGAGAGGCTGGCGTCGGCAGCGGTGGCTGTGCCGGGAGGAGAAAGGGTGAAGGGGGGGAGGAGGAGGAGGGGGAAGAGAAGGAGGGACGCTAGGCTGCAATTTGGTAAAGAAGTAGAAATCAAAACAGAGGATTGTAGTTCTGTTCCTTTGTAAAATTATTTGAAGGTAAAATATGATGTACTTTATTTTTGGGATTTTTATATGCCCTTCATCTANAGAAAGGGTGAAGGGGGGGAGGAGGAGGAGGGGGAAGAGAAGGAGGGACGCTAGGCTGCAATTTGGTAAAGAGGTAGAAAGCAAAACAGAGGATTGGAGTTCTGTTCTTTTGTAAAATTGTTTTAAAGGTAAAATATGATGTATTTTATTTTTGGGATTTTTATATGCCCTTCATCTAAAAGAGAAGAATTTTCCCTCATTAATATCAAAAATATTTACAACAGGGAAGTAGCAAATAGAGAGTAATGCACTACTACGGAAGGGATTATTGTGTGCGGACACCGCATGCATCTCTGCATGCGGTATTCGATCTTGGCCGTAGATCACGGTGATCTATGGTCAAGATTATTTCCGTCTTTTTAAAAAAAAAATAAAAAATTTTAGGTAGGACCCACCGAAATACATCAGGACCGTAAATCAAGTGATTTACGGTCCGGATTGGACACCGCACGCAAGCTGCGCGCGGTGCCCGATACGTATGGAATAATTTTTCCTACGGAAGGCACCCTAAAATCCATAAATTGAGAGTCAAATGTTAGAAGTGTATCATTAGAAATCATTCTCAAATTTGTAATATGACTCGCTCTCACACATACGCACGTGTCCTCACGCACACGACCATGTTCTTCTCATGTTCTAGTTTAGACGATGCAGTCACAAAAACTTTGAATCCATCGTTATTTCCATATTATTTCTGTATAATATGTCATTTCAAGTTATTAAACATCATAAATTCATAATATTTGCATAAAATTTCACTGCATAATTAATATTGTCAGAATTTTTTTGTAGTCTTATATTCTTAAGATATTAGTGATAAATAGTTTACAGCTAAGCCAGATAATGCCATTAAAATTAGCAAAAAAAAATAATATAAGAAAAAATACGCTATATTTGTTTAACTTTTGGCCACTAGAACACCATCAAAATCACCTAGTAACCCTAAAGGTATTTCAAAATAGATATATGACGACAAGTCTCTACGCGGCGAGACATTATTCTATCAGGACATCAGATGTAAATTTGAGTTTGGAGTCCAGTTGATACTTGTCTCGTGGTACGTGAACCCCACTGTAATGCACTAGTTGGATAAGTTTTACAGGGTGATGGGGCCCTTTTGCCATGTAGCACATGTCCATTTGACTCTGAATGCATATTTTTCATCTGATATCCTGATAGAATAATTTTTCTTATGCTGGTTCTTCCTTCCTGACCTAAACTTGCACGGCTAAAGTGCAAGGGTTAGAGAGAAGGGATTTTCAAAGAGAATTTCAACTTTCATACCTTAATCATTCTTAATTATTAACATATATATTATTTGTTTACTTTTATTTTTACAGGCATGGCTTAATTTATTGCGAATTGTGATTAGTGCATATTGATATAGAGCAAAAATGTGAAAAATTGTGCAAAAGAGTTTTGACACCTAAGCGTCATATCCAGTTAAGCGCCGGTTAAACAAAGAAGGTCGCGCCTAAGCACTGAGACCCCGCGCTTACGCGCCAGTGGCAGTTACTAGACAAGTAAAATCAGTTTTCACAAATTTCAAAGAGGTTTTGGAGGCACCCATTGGCTTAATAGGTGGTTGTAACCACCATGGACAAAAAATATTATTAAAGGATGCGTCTCTTGGGCAAATACATCGAATCAATACACCTCTTGGAAAACTATGAAAGAAAGAAGAGAGAATTTAGAAAAGAGTCCTCAAAATATTGACAAGTTTTGAAAGTTCTTTTCTAGGTAGTTAGTTCGGAGAGATTTTCAGGAACCACTTTTTATTTACTTTATACTTTTTGTTATTTTGTTTTGAGTGATTGTAAATGAGAAGAGATTCAAAGAAACTTCAAGAGTTTGGTGGATGACTTGAGATAATTTTTTATCTTTTTGTTTTAGACAACTTTTGATTTCAATTGAGGCTTGTTGGTTTGACAATGATTTCTTCTTTTAAAATAAACTGTGATTTTATTTTCTTCATGGATTTTGAGTAGTTTTCTTTATCTTTCTTCTTAAAATGATAAGTAATTAAGTTTAGACTACTTGTTGGATTGACAATGATTTCTACTTTTAAACTAAAGTGTGGTTTTATAGATTTTGAGTAGTTTTCTTTATCTTTCTTCTTAAAATGATAAGTAATTAAGTTTTGGATGAGACTTTAATCAAGACTTGTTGTTGGTTTGACAATAATTTCTTCTTTTAAACTAAAGTGTGATTTTATTTTCTCCATAGATATGAGTAGTTTTCTTTATCTTTCTTCTTAAAATGATAAGTAATTAAGTTTTGGATGGAAGTATGTTGGTTTGACAATGATTTCTACTTTTAAACTAAAGTGTGGTTTTGTTTTCTCCATGATTTAGTAGTTTTCTTTATCTTTCTTCTTAAAATGATAAGTAATTAAGTTGTTTTGTTTTCTCCATGGACTTTGAGTAGTTTTCTTTATCTTTCTTCTTAAAATGATAAGTAATTAAGTTTTGGATGGAAGTTGTGAAGAGTATTGATCTTTAATGTTGGAAGAAGTTGTGATGATTTAAATCCACACACTTCATTTACTTATTGATTTGGTCAATTCAGATGTTAAATTTTGTTGTGAGAACATGTAAGAATCGGATTGGTATTGTCTCAGTCAACAATTGGAAAGAAACACACCAGGTTGTATAAATAAGAATGTAGTTTATATGATTGAATGTAAATAAATAGGGAAATATTCATTGATGGGTGTAGAGTTAGAGGACTTTAAAGTGACAGGTTAAAGCCCCCAACTTGGTTTATTGTTTTAGGTTCTGATACGAGAATGTTAGCCCCCAGGTGGAGGGAATCCAGGGAACTCTAGAGTGAGAGCTAGTATCTTCCATGCCTAGCCGGTCTTTAGATCTACTCAAACTTTAAATTAGCTAATGTTTTTTATAGCATCTCTAGTAAAGATAAAGAATATTATTGTTCTTATTTGACACAACATAATTTACATACTTCCACAACATAATTCATTTGCTTATTACTGATTCATGATAAGAAGAAAAATATTTTCATATTAAATGCTTTTCTTCTACAAAAACTTTAGTTATCTTTTTAGTTTTTACTGTTTCGTTAAAATATCAAAAATACCAAAAATATTTAAATTTTAAATTCCTACAAAAATCATTTTTAGTTTAAGTAATTATCTTTTTAAAAATAGAAAAACTTTTTAAAAAGTGCATATTGCATAATCTTCTCTATGGGTTCGATATTCAGGTCTTAATAAAAAAGTCATATATTACTTGATAACGATACGTATACTTACGTAGTATCCCAATATAATATATATAAATGAAAAAGTTAAATTCTTATTTTTCTTTAGAATCATGTTTTTGGTTTTATTACAAAATAATGAAACATAAGTGAAAAATACCATCAAAATTATTGCTATACTGTGCATAAACATTAAGTATCCATGATCATCTAGCATGTGTGCTGGCTACTTATTAGAAACTAGTTTGTGGTATGGTCAAAGTTGAAGTGAATTCGATAGTCTCTAACTTATTCTCAAGGTATTCGATACTCAAAGCTTTTGTGTTCACTCCTTATCGAGAAGTCATTTGACAACTAGTTTTTGTATGAATAAGTTAGAAATGACTATGAGAGACCAAAACAACTTACACATAGTTTGATATCCTAGAGTTGACCATTCCTAGCTCTTTCTGTAAATATACTATTGTTGTCCCTCTTAGAGGGCAATCGTGTTATGGTGCTTCACAGATTTGACCTCACTATCATGATGGTTAAGCAGCTTGGATAGCCCATATCTTTTAACAGCAACCAATGCTTTAATGAGCCACATGTTGGGAAATAGATGGATATGGTACCCGTTATGGAAAATGCTCTCTAACTATCAGGAAGATACTCAGAATGCGGGGTAATATTTATCAAGTGTTATTATTTATGAAATTTACTCAATCTATTTATACTTGCAAATTACGATGGAGAATGATGATTGTTTATGATATTCTGTGAAGGATGAATAAATTTGTTGTGTTGTTGAATGATATGCCTATCTTTTATGGATATTGTCATTTAAATCTTTTATGGGGGTAATGTTTTGGATTTGATCATGCTTTAAGTTCTATTTTCTTGTTCTAAGCCAATGTTGAAAACAATTGTTCAGCAATGCTATTTGAATAAGCTGGCATTGGAGTTTATTTATTTATACTTCTTATATTTATTTATGTGATCTATTGTTAAGATTTTCTGACTGATCGATTTTTCATGAATAATTGCAGTAAGATGAGCTCCAGGTTTTCAGGAAAGCCCGGGCGAATGTTATGTCGCTTCAGACTGTCGTCCTTATTACTCACGTCAGGCCAGCAACATAGCTACGAGCGACAGTTCTACAGGTGCTCGCTGTGGATACACAGACATTAGGATTGCAAGTTCTTCAGGTGGGCAAATCATACGTTCAATTTTTTGTTATCCTAACCAGACAACATTGCTCGGAGTTTGACGGTATCACAACTGGAGAACGTCGCATATGGTTAGACCGTTTCCCATCCGAAAAAGGTTGCTCGGGGTTCTACGGTGTCCCAACTGGGCAATGTTCCTCGTGACATGCTTCTACATTCTAAAATGAATATTGTCATTTTTTTATTGTAATTTTAACATTTTTTTTTCTTTTAAGTTTCATGATACTCACTATTATGTGAGGTGTATGTCATTTTTTGTACTGTTATGATCTAAAATTTGTAATATGTGGAAATTGCAGTTTTGTTGTGAGCAGTAAAACTGATGTGTGCCAGATTAATCATTTATTTAGAAAAAACTGCAAATTAGTCTTTTGATAAATGCAAAAACTAAACCACTAAACAGTTTATCCTGAACAAGGGCATAATGGTCATTTATCCAGAATCAGTTATTTTCAAAACGCATAAACCAAACAGTCAATCAGCTTATCAGGATAAGCTGCTGATCAACATATTATCAGGATAAGGTGCTTAACTGGATAAGCTGTAACTGCCCCAAACAGACTCTTATTTGCCAAAAAACGAACAAAATAAAAACTAATAAGCTTACACTAAATAAAAGGAAATGAGAAGAGAAGCTTAATTTTCACATGATAACATCAAATTTCAGAACATTAACTATTCTTCTTATTATTATTATTTGGCTTTTACATGGATATACCTACTTTATATATATTTATGCACCTGGCATTCAAACTTTACTTTTTACATTTAAATCATCAAAACCTTTCATATCATATTAAAAGATCTCAATTTTTAATTTTTATAAAGTAATATATATATATTCAGATAAAATGACATGTTAAATAAAAAAAACTTAGTTGTTCGATAATTAAATCATTAAATATATATTAATCGAGTTTTGTGCATGTAAATCTTCCTTTTCAATTTTCTTCAGATAGTGCACACTCTCTCTTATTATCATATTCCTCGCCTGATCAGTCTAAAACGGCCTCTCCTTTCTCCAAAGAACAGAAAACAAAATAATTTATCCTTTCACAAAATAAAATTTATTAACTAATCCCCACGGGCCCGTTGAGAACTTGTGTAATGTAAACGACGGTCGCGAAAGGGTCAATATTTGGTATTTGTAGCCTCTCGTAAACTGGAAGGACGCTGGCCTTTGAAAGCCAGCAAGTGGCCACAACCTCTACAAATGAAGATTAANGAACAGCAAACAAAATAATTTATCCTTTCACAAAATAAAATTTATTAACTAATCCCCACGGGCCCGTTGAGACGACGGTCGCGAAAGGGTCAATATTTGGTATTAGTAGCCTCTCGTAAACTGGAAGGACGCTGGCCTTTGAAAGCCAGTAAGGGGCCACAACCTCTACAAATGAAGATTAGAGGAATAGCACGTCCTCAGCACCACTCACACTTCCAATATGACACCATTCTCAACTTCCCTGCAACAGTTCCTCACTCCGCCGCCAATTCGGCCGGCAAGACAGGCAGTTAGGAAGGTGGCAGCTAGTTTTACGGCGCAGGAGGAGGTGAAGGTGAGGGCGGATGCAGAGAGGCTGGAGGCGAGAGTTGAGGAGAAGGAGGGGGGCTACTGGGTGCTTAAGGAGAAGTTCCGGGCTGGGATAAATTCGCAAGAGAAAGTGAAGCTGGAAAAGGATCCCATGAGTCTTGTTTTTGAGGACGGAATTCAGAAGGTAGCGGCGACGCCGATCGAGGAGATGGAGGCGTCCAAGTCCGGCAAGGATGATATCGATGTCCGACTCAAGTGGCTTGGCCTTTTTCACCGTCGCAAGCATCACTGTACGACTCTCTCTCTCCGGGGCAAATATTACGTGTGGCATTGGCATGTCAATTGGCATGCAGACACATAATTNGATATCGATGTCCGACTCAAGTGGCTTGGCCTTTTTCACCGTCGCAAGCATCACTGTACGACTCTCTCTCTCGGGGGCAAATATTACGTGTGGCATTGGCATGTCAATGGCATGCAGACACATAATGTTCCATCTAATCTTGGGGATAAGCTTTGAAGCGTGGCCTTGTGTTTTAGGGATAACCTTAAAATAATATAAATAGTTATATTAATTAATCTCCAAGAGAACGACAAGATAAAATTAAAAAAAAATGAAAATAAAAATTTTAAAGTTGTAAAAACAAATGTCAAAGTTCCAAAAAAGGATAAAGTTTGCATTTAAATAGTATTGGGTAAAATATTTCATTCATGCAATTGGTTATGATGAGTGAAAATTTTAATTAAGTGAAGCACTTTTTATTTTCATTATAGACAACGGATTTTTTTATGCGACATTAAAATTTGGTTTTAATTATCATTTTTTTTACATGAAACATATCACATTTAGAACTCGGCTTCGATGTTTATTTTGAAAATTTCTGTCAAAATTGGTTTTAATTGTAAATTATTATTATTTTATTTAAATTAACATCATCAATATGCTATAAACAGCACATCAAAATATACGCAAAAATATATATTGCATTAGCTGAGTTAGTAATTTTTAATGCAGCTTTAGAGAATAAATTATCATATAAATAAATACAAAAAATTATTTGACAAAAATATAAAGATGTAAAAACTATTTTTAATGAAATATATTTAATGTTTAATATCTGATTTTTTAATTATAAAAATAAAGATAGAGAGAAAATTTTTTATTTCTACTAGGGCCGACTAACTTTGATACATAAGTAAGTTAAAAAAAATTAAATATTAGCAATTCAAAATATTGAATATAACATATTAATTATTTAAATTTTAAATGTAAAATTTAATTAATTTTTTTTAATTTGGGCCAGAATCTTTTACTTAGTAATAAAGATTTTGAGTGAAAGTTTTGAATGAATAAAATATTATTTATAAAATTTATATGATTAATAATCATTTTTAATATTTGGATGATACGTAAATAATTAGAAAAAAATTTATTAGAATTTTGTAATTAATTTCTGGTTCATGTTTAAAAAAATTAAATTTCATATGATCAGATGGACGGTTCATGATGAGGCTGAAACTACCGAACGGCATAACGACAAGCGAGCAGACCCGATACCTAGCTAGCGTGATCGAGCGGTACGGGCGGGAGGGCTGCGCCGACGTGACCACCCGCCAAAACTGGCAGATCCGCGGCGTTCAGCTCCCCGACGTCCCCTCCATCCTCAACGGCCTAACCGCCGTCGGCCTTACCAGCCTTCAGAGCGGCATGGACAACGTTCGCAACCCCGTCGGCAATCCCCTCGCCGGCATCGACCCCTTCGAGATCCTCGACACTCGCCCCTACACTTCCCTCCTCTCCTCCTTCGTCACCTCCAATTCCAAGGGCAATCTTTCCCTCACTAATCTGTAAACTTCTCTCCCATTCCCCCTACCGCCAATATCTGTTTCCCCATCGAATAGCTGTTGGGTTAATTTGGTTGCTGCAGGCCAAGGAAATGGAATGTCTGCGTAGTTGGTTCCCATGATCTGTACGAACATCCGCACATCAACGACCTCGCCTACATGCCGGCGGAAAAGAACGGAAGATTCGGCTTCAATCTTCTTGTTGGCGGTTTCTTTAGCCCCAAGCGCTGCGCAGAGGCTGTCCCCCTTGACGCCTGGATCCCCGCCGACGATGTCGTTCCACTCTGCAAGGCCGTTCTCGAGTCCTATCGTGATCTGGGCTCCCGCGGTAACCGGCAGAAAACCCGCATGATGTGGCTCATCGACGAACTCGTAAGACATGCATTTTTGTGCTTGGCATTTCGTCAAGCAGGTTTCGCGCATGAGAGCTGACNGGGCTCCCGCGGTAACCGGCAGAAAACCCGCATGATGTGGCTCATCGACGAACTCGTAAGACATGCATTTTTATGCTTGGCATTTCGTCAAGCAGGTTTCGCGCATGAGAGCTGACTAATAAGTAATAACTCACGTTGGACAGGGTATAGAGACATTCCGCTCGGAGGTCGAGAAGAGAATGCCGATGGGGGAGTTGGAGAGAGCGTCGCCGGAGGAGCTGGTGATGAGGCAATGGGAGCGAAGGGATTACCTCGGCGTACACCCGCAGAAGCAGCCGGGGTTGTCCTTCGTCGGCCTACACGTGCCTGTAGGCCGCGTCCAGGCAGAGGACATGTTCGACCTGGCAAGAATCGCGGACGCGTACGGCTCCGGCGAGCTCCGGCTGACCGTAGAGCAGAACGTCATCATCCCGAACGTGGAGAACTCGAAATTGAGCGCGCTGCTTGGGGAACCGCTGCTTAAGGAGCGGTTCATGCCGGAGCCATCGCTTCTGATGAACGGGCTTGTGGCGTGCACAGGGAGCCAGTTCTGCGGGCAGGCGATCATTGAGACGAAAGCGAGGGCGCTGCGGGTGACGGAAGAGGTAGATAGGCTTGTAGCGACGTCGCGGCCGGTGAGGATGCACTGGACCGGTTGCCCAAACAGCTGCGGCCAGGTTCAGGTTGCAGACATAGGGTTTATGGGCTGCTTGACACGCAATGCCGAGGGGAAGGTTTGTGAGGGAGTAGATGTATATTTAGGTGGGAGAGTTGGTAGCGATTCGCACCTCGGGGAGCCGTACAANAGGGGAAGGTTTGTGAGGGAGTAGATGTATATTTAGGTGGGAGAGTTGGTAGCGATTCGCACCTCGGGGAGCTGTACAAGAAAGCTGTTCCCTGCGACGATATTGTGGCCGTTATAGTCGAGATTCTGGTGGAGAAATTCGGAGCCGTGCCTAGGGTGAGGGAAGATGAAAGCTAAGGCATTTTGCTGCATCTACTAATGAACGAAAAAAACAGAAGTATTGCACCTAAAAGTTCTGAAGTGAATGAGAAATACTGGTGATTCCTTTCCAAAAAAATTGGAAGGATGGGATGAACGCTTTAACAAAATGCTATGATCTCTTGGCTTTGCATGCAAATTTAAGAGATCCAAGTAATTTGGATTAAACTGCCAGAATGGTCTCCAACTGTTATCTTGTTCTCTAGAGGTTGATTTGATGGATTCAGTTATGTTCTAGCTGAAAGCTGATGGCTTTGATGGCTTTCTTAGTAGCCTTTCTTTGGAAGGCTGTTACTAGTTAGTGTTGGAGATGGTTCTTTTGGTTCTCATTCGGAATTGTTGATACCTGTGAAGATGTGAATCAAAGATGTGAATCGGTGGCCCTCAATTTTGTTTTGGGTGTCCTTTTTGCTGGTTTCTTTTGTTTAATGTTTGTCCTTTTGTTTGGTGTTGGAAGAAGTTGTCTTGTATTATCTTTTATTGTATTTTTATTCTTTAGATAAAATTGGGCGGTATCTTTATTTTTTGTCAATAAAAAATGTCTCCAACTATTTATATGAGATTTTACTCCCAAATTTTATAGAAATGCGAAATTAGGTATTTGATTTTTTTTTTTTTTGGGCTAAAATAATTCCTATGAAGGATTGTTCGAGCCCAAATTTATTTAGTACAGGAACCAATTTCACATTTTTATAAACTCGATGATTAAAACGATCTCATATAAATAGTCAAAGATCACTTTGCTTGATTAATTTTAGAGGAGTAAGTATTATCCCAAATTATAAGGATTTTCTTAGAGTGCACATTCAATTCTGTTATTAAGTTTAACCTTAGGGGAGAATAGCTAGCACTTAATATTTAATACGTACATTCAAACCGAAATCATTACATATGATGTGGCTTCAACAACTTTTTTTTCCATCAAACATGAATCTCGATGTATTCTGAGTTAGAAACATTTCAAATTCAAATTCAAGATCATTCAAGCCCAAATTTTAGTATGTTTATAGTCAAAACTAACTGTCCCAACAAGAAGAAGCCAATGATGCTAAAAGTGATCCAATCAGACTCATAATAAAAACACAAATCAAAGAGTTAAAATATACTCAAAGGAATTGATGAATAAATTGGAAAACTAAAGGAGTTCAAAATTTGGCATGTGTATAATCAAATCGAGTGGCTTGAAGAGATGAATCCAACGAGCCTAATTTCATTTAATTTTGATATTGTTAAGACAATCTAAGGTTTACAAAACTACATCTCAAGAAAATTAATGTGGATTGTTCGATGGAGTGTTTTGAAAAATTGTTCAAATTTATCATAATGCACATCTAAAAAATGATAAATATGCCCATTATTCACCCAAGAAAGTAGTGAGCCGACTACTTAAAGTAACTCTTATAGTTTCGACACTTATTGCATGTCCCCTGGAATCATAGCCAATCACTAAAATTTGCTACCGGCCACTAAAGGTCGTCATTCGACCACTAAAAATCGTTGTCAACCACCAGCTATTTTCGACCACCACCAACTGCTTTAATTACCATACTAGGACAATTATAGCCTCAAAAAACTATGGCTTCTTTAGTGAACTACAACTATCTTAATCCCCAACTATTGCTTTGATAACTCTAAAACTATCATAGCCATCAACTATGACTTGTCTGGTCAATCACGACTTCTATAGCCAATTACATTTGTTATAGCTCCATCATGGTTATTATGGTTAGACAATTAACCTTAACAACTAAATATTATGGTTTATTTTACCAATTGAAATCATTTCATACAACTACATAAAATGATAGAACATAATGTTGCATGACATGACATGACATAAAGCTCCTCCTCCTCTTTCTCTCTCTTTCCTTCTTCTCCTCAATGCTAGTAGGATTTAGACATTAGTCACGAAAAATATGAGATCATTTCTTAAAAGGATCTAACATCCTGAATCTTTTCCCACGGGCTCCTCTGCCCTATCTCTCTTTCTCCCACTTCTCATCAATGTTAGTATGATTTGCGTATAACCCACAGACAATATGGGACTATACATCCTAATAGAATTCCTTAATCACCAAAAGAAACAAGTGAAAAATATTGGGCGAAATATTAAACCATTTTTCTGCTAATTAGTCTAAAAATTATTAGATTTAAAATAAGTATAGTATAAATTTTAATTGATTTTTCATATATTACATTCATATTATCATGATAAAACAATAAATAAGATATACTAATCTAATTATTTTCAAAAATTTAGAATCAAAATTACTTAATCACTTTTCATATGAGAATAAGTTCTAACTTTTGAATTTATCTTAGCTTTATAAAATATTATTCAAAGATGAATTAAAAAAATAAAATTTAAAAAACTAACGACAACATTACTTATATATGTTGTGCAAACAAAGATGTTTAGGTCCCCACATATAATTTTAAAATTAAAATTAATAAAGTAGATCCCGAATAATTGAGACTTAATTTACGTTCTTTGAAGATTAAAGTTAGTCCTGTCTAGTGGACGTGGCAGTACTGAAAATGTCACTTCTCAGCTACCAAATTATTATGTGCTCGCTGCACACATTATGGTCGCCATCCCAGCCTAATATCTGCTATATGGAATCCACGCGAACAGAGATGCGAGTTCGCAGCCACTACAAAGAATCTAGCTTTCAAGGTGGGTATCTTTTTAAAGAACTTTATACTCGCATCACATAAATTTTATATATTTATATCTCTAATACCTAAAGTTAATTTGTCATTTATACTTATTATTGAATCCAAAATTATTCGGAAAACACACCAAATGAATAGAAACATTATGCTAGTTAGTGATTAGGGGGAGAGAGAGAGAGAGAGAGAGAGAACTATGGAACAATAAAGGGTGTGTTCTTTATTCATGACTAGGACCCCTTTTTATAGGCATAGAATACAACACTACATAAATATAAGTTAGCCCACTCATCATTAGCTTTTAAGGACGATTTATTAGTGATCACAGAGTTATTCGCATATAATAAAATCGGAGACTAATTCAATCGATGAGAGTTGTCTATCGTTTGGTAAGTCTTGACTCGATCGATATGTAGTCTGAAAGAGTGCTCCTTGTCGATCATCCTGGCAGTTGTTTACCGCCCTGCAAAAGTTTCTTCCGACGTCTTTCATCGATCGTTTGAGCAAGACGCTTCTCTTATCAATATTCAACCAAAAAACGATCATCAAAGGAATTGTTCGATAGTACGCATTTTTTTTCTGAGTAGTTTAGTTGTCTTAAAAGTAATGCTGACATATTTTTATATGTACATATTCAGTTCCCCGATTGTCTTGCTTCTCGGAAGTTGTACAACACACAAATATAAGAGAATCTTTTTAACATATACGAAATAATTAAATTACATTATTGCACAATAATGCATTTCTCTAGATTTCCATGACCGGACTATTATAAATAGGCTTTGGGGCAAGAGAGGTTTGCACCGCCTTTGTTTCTTCTTACTCTTTTGTCTTGTGCTCTTCTTTTTTCGTGCTTTTTGTGATGTCTGGCAAAGGAGTTTCGCCTTCCGATAAGAGTGTCCCTCTTAAATCCATGAGTAATATACGGGCACAAACTCGTAAGTTGGACGTGAAGCGTAAGCCAGTGGGTGAGGTATCCGCAGAAGGGGTGAGTAGAAAGAGAGTTATGTCCAAGCCAGGAGCCGACAACCGTGAGAGCCGATATGGATCTTTCGGTTTCCTTGTGGGCTCACTCCAGGAGAGGGTTGCAGGACAGGCTAGAGTCAGGCTAGAGGTCGTCTCGACGATACACTTGCCAAAGGTAAGTGTTCGTTTTGCAGGAGAGAGATTATTTGTCTAGATGATTGTGTGGTCGCGGTTCCCAGAGAGGTCCTAAGGACGCAGTGGCTGAGGCCGAGACATGGCTTCGATCGACTAAGAGCAGTCATTCTTCTGAAGGTGGAAGACAAGGGTAGGTCGTTGAGGCCATTTTTTCTTACACCACAACTGAATAGGGGTGGATTCTTGGTATGTAGCTTGATCTATCGTTTGCATATTTTTTCCCGGTGCAGTAACTCAAGCCCTGACTGTCAATTCTATATCGGTAGATAGTGATGTTGGTCCTAAGAATGACTGGGCGGTTGTGGACCAGGTTGCAATCGAGGGACTGATACGGAATAGGCTGTCGTGAGGAGAGCAGATATGGAAAAATTGAATGCACTGGAGCAAGGTGCTGAGCGACATGTCGACATGGCTTCGATCGACTAAGAGCGGTCTTTCTTCTGAAGGTGGAAGACAAGGGCAAGTTGTTGAAGCCATTTTTTCTTACACCACGACTGGATGAGGGTGGATTCTTGGTATGCAGCTTGATCTATCATTTACATCTTTTTTTCCCGATGCAGCAAGCCCTGACTGTCAATTCTATATTGATAGATGGTGATGTTGGTTCTGAGAATGACTGGGTGGTTGTGGACCAGGTTGCGGTTGAGGGAGTGAATATGGAATAGGTTGTCGCGGGGAGAGCGAATATGGAAAAATTGAACGCACTGGAGCAAGGTGCTGAGCGACATGTCGAGGATCAGGGTGTTGAAGGTCTGGATGCTGGAGGTCAAGGTGTTGGAGGCCAGGGTGAAGGCCTTCAGGTTTCTTCTGGTGCTGCGAGGGGGGAGGAGGTTACCGGGGGAGGCGGATGTCGTGTGCCTTTTGACTTCATACTTCGCCACCTTACTGAGATGGAAAAGTGTTTTGTTCATTTTTTGGGGTATCCTTGAGGAGATGGTGATAGAAGAATTACTGAGGTTGTTGAGAGAGTATATCAGGTGAAGAGGGAAGTTGTTGACTGCATGAGGAACTTGCAGTTTTCTAAAGGGACAAACTTGTTGATTGTGGAGAAATGATGGGTCTGTCTTTGGAACTGTCGGCAGTTAGAGTTGCCTTTGTCGCTCAACCTAGGGAAAGCTAGAATAATTTTTTCAAGCAGGATGACGAGTTTATGTATGAACGACGTCGACGTCAAAGTTTCATATCGGGCGAGGCAATGAACAATCGCTTAGTTAGATTTAAAATAAAATATTTTTCAATTTCTTGTAATGACTATCTTATTTAGGCAACGTGTAGTTCTGTCGCATCAGTCGAGTCGGTGGTGTTTCAGATTNATATATATATATATATATATATATATATATATAGACACACATGTTTGGTTATGCAATTGCTGTGGGCTTATGTTTGATTTCTTTCTTCATTTTTTTTTTCTTTCCTTGGTTACGCCGTCTTTTTTCCCTTCTCCGATCTTTGCTATCCTCTTTTTCTTCTTTCCAACATAGTATCATAGACTCCATGGTTCAGAAATACTCTCAAGAATCGTTTAATTTGATTCCCGCTACAGAGGTTTTTGTTCTATACGTTGTGGATGTAGAAGACATTAAAGATCATTATGTTTTGAATCCTATGATTCTCCTGCAATCGGTCGGTAGCAACAAATGAACTACCATTGATTTCTCTCTTGACCTCATCTTTTTTAAAGATCATTTTAAGATGGGTTTTCGCTGCCATTTTGTTGAGAGTTGTGGTCAATCTTTAATCGTAATGTTATCATCTCTGTTCAGATCCTTCCCAAATTGATCACCACCATCATGACTTATGTGCTTTTCAGTCGGAGGATGAAAATTCTTCTGGATTGGTCGTGATGGATATATTCAGTTTGCCGCTAGTACTACGATTCAACTTTTGGGGCTTGAAAACAAGGTGGAGGGTTGGAGATGAAGTTCAAGGTCGCCTTGTGTGCAAACGGATGGGGGATCTGAACTTCTTTTGTTGAGTGTTAGGTGAAGAAAGTGAAGACCTTGTCAGGCATGTTAGGGATCATAAAGCACTGATTGAGGGTCAATGTCTCTCTTTATTTCAGTACCTTGACCCTAAAGTGATCAAACACATGATTTGTTTGGATGTTGTCGATGTCATGACCATGGATTTGTGTAAATCGGCTGACAATAGGGATTTTACTCAGAAAAAAGCTGCTGGAGAGAGGGTTGCTTTGAAAAGGCCTCGGGGAAGAGGCATTCCTCCCTTACTCGGTAGAGATCGAGATCTGTTCGACTTGATCAAGTCGATCGAGAAGGATGATGAAGGTTGGTGTTATCTTCTTTTCAGTTTGTGTGCGAAAAACATTTTGGTGACCTTTGTGTAATTTGCTAGGTTCTTCAGAAGGGAGAAATGTAGGTTCTTCTCGATCGACTTAACTTCCTGAGTCCAAAGGCTCATTAGTGTGCTCGTTGGCTGGAGTAGTTCTGGCGGTGACGGGGGAGGCTTCATTCATACCTTTNGAGAGATATATATATATATATATATATATATATATATATATATATATATGTATGTATGGTCGTGCAATTGCTGAGGGCTTATGTTCCATTTCTTTCTTCATTTTTTTTTCTTTCATTGGTTGCGCTGTCTTTTTTCCCTTCTCCGAGCTTTGCTATTCTCTTTTTCTTCTTTCTAGAACAATATCATAGAATCCATGGTTCAGAAATACTCCCAAGAATCGTTTAATTTGATTTCTGCTACAGAGGTTTTTGTTCTATACATTGTGGATGTAGAAGAGGTTAAGGATCATTATGTTTTGAATCCTATGATTCTCCTGCATCCGGTCGGCAGCAACAAATGAACTACAATTGATTTCTCTCTTGACCTCATCTTTTAAAAGATCACTTTAAGATGGGTCTTAGCTGCCATTTTGTTGAGAGTTGTGATCAATCTTTAATCGTTGTTATCATCCCTGTTCAGATCCTTCCCAAATCGATCGCGACCATCATGACTTATGTGCTTTTCAGTAGGAGGATGAAAATTCTTCCGGATTGGTCATGATGGATATATTCAGTTTGCTGCTAGTACTAAGATTCAACTTTTGGGGCTTGAAAACAAGGTGGAGGGTTGGAAGATGAAGTTCAAGGTCACCTTATGTGCAAACGGATGAGGGATCTGCACTTCTTTTGCAGAGTGTTAGGTGAAGAAAGTGAAGACCTTGTCAGGGCACGTTAGAGATCATAAAGCGTTGATTGAGGGACAATGCCTCTCTTTATTTTAGTACCTTCACCCCAAAGTGATCAAGCACATGATTTGTTTGGATGTTGCCGATGTCATGACCAAGGATTTGCGGAAATCGGCTGACAATAGGGATGTTACTCAGAAAAAAGCTGCTAGAGTAAGGGTTGCTTAGAAAAGGCCTCGGGGAAGAGGCATTCCTCCCTTACTCAGTATAGGTTGAGGTCTGTCCGACTCGATCAAGTCGGTCGAGGAGGAGGATGAAGGTTGGTGTTATCTTCTTGTCAGTTATGTGCGAAAAGCATTTTGGTGACCTTTGTGTAATTTGTTAGGCTCTTTAGAAGGGAGCAAGGTAAATTCTTCTCGATCGACTTAACTTCCTGAGTCCAAAGACTCATCAGTGTGCTCGTTGGCTGGAGTAATTCTGGCGGTGACGGGGGATGCCTCATTCATACATTTACAGGAGCAAGTTGAGGCGAGTCGCGACTCCCACCCTATCTCTGTTGAGATCGATTCCGATTTCGGAGGAGGGACGAGGGGTCATGGATTGGATGGAGAGCGGCCCCCTTCAGAGGGAAGGAATGGCTCTTGTCACTGATGTCGACTTGCCCCCTCCTCCCGTTTCTTCTTTAACCATTGATTGCTGAAATACATGAGTAATTCCAATGTTATGAGTTACTGAAAAGTGCACACACATTTCACATATGCAGTCATCATAGACTTCTCGCAAAGCTTGTCGTTAGAGGTTGTTAGCTTCACAATTGAAATTACTCAAATTTCTATTATCTACCTATAAACTACGTTGAATTTTAAAGGCTCAATTATTGTCTACCCTTTATACTATTTGTCTTAAGAAACATATAGTTTAAAAAACATGAACAAGAAGAAATTTGAGTATATTTAAGCTACAATCTTTTTAACTACGGAGGCTATTTGATTGTCTGGAAATCAAATGCATTGTATTTATTGTGATAAATTTTAAAAGTAATTAAATATGAAGTAGGAATCGGCAGGTGGTGGCGGCGGCCGCGGGAGTTAATACAAAGCTAAATCCTTATGAGCATGAATAGCGAAAGAGCACATGTTAATGATTTGGGCTATTTTCAGAGGCAGAAAACATAAAAATATCTAGGCATGGTAAATTTCATGAACTGTACAAGCAATTCTTTTAAGCATGCAATTATTTTGCTTTATACTAAACACCAAAATAACTTAAATGAATGAAATGAAATAATTCCTAAATGACACTAATAACCTATATGAGTAATGTAATATTTGAAAGCTTTTTTGGCCAACATTTAAGATATTGTATTTCACCTCTTTTAGTTAAATCTTGATTCTGCCACTTTATTTATTTGATTTTAATTTTGCAAATAGAAAAAAGGCTTTCGCCCTTCTATTGACCGTCAAATTTTATTATTGTTATGAAATTTTATAATATGCTGCAATGCAAGGTAAAATGATTATGTTCCTTCACTTATATTTTGATAATTCAATTTTTAATAAAAAAACAACATCTTGTTTGTGCTCCATTAAACAAGCAATAGATAGGAATCACATTTTATTAAATTTTACAATTATTTAGATAAGTTAGAGAGAAACAAATTCTACTCAATGAACACTAAATATTTCNATAATTCCTAAATGACATTAATAACCTATATGAGTAATGTAATATTTGAAAGCTTTTTTGGCCAACATTTAATATATTGTATTTCACCTCTTTTAGTTAAATCTTGATTCTACCACTTTATTTATTTGATTTTAATTTTACAAATTAAAAAAAAGGCTTTCGCCCTTCAATTTACCTTCAAATTTTTACTATTGTTATGAAATTCTATAATATGCAGCAATGCAAGGTAAGATGATTATGTTCCTTCACTTATATTTTGATCATTCAATTTTTAATAAAAAACAACATCTTGTTTGTGCTCCATTAAACAAGCAATAGATAGGAATCACATTTTATTAAATTTTACAATTATTTAGTTTAGTTAGAGAGAAACAAATTCTACTCAATCAACACTAAATGTTTCAAAAAAAAGTATGAATTATTTTGAGTGTTTTCTAGAACGACAAGATTATTAATCTTTTTAAAATAAAAAGTTAGGCACAACTTAAAGATTTTTCACTTCAATAAGACTTTAGCATACTATAAAATTGAAAAAAAATTATTGATTTACATTGCTATAAGTACAATATAAATTTTCAAACACAATATTTGTATAAAATTTATTTATGTATAAATGCGGATTATATATATATATGTCACTTGTAGCAACCATCTGTCAATAGCTAATAGGGAGCAAAAAAGTTTTGGCAAGCGAAGAGATGTTGCATTCCAGCTGCCGTGCAACGCCTGAGGGAGGGATTTCTTCCATCAAAATAGGTGTGTATGAGTTAGCAAACTAAATTTTATTAACCTTTTTTGGCTGGTTTATCCACTAAGCGCAACATTTTCTTTGTATAAACAAATAGAACATTATTTCACCTTGTACCCTGCCGTCAGAAAGCGTTCCAAATTTAAAGACTTATATTAGTTAGTGCTTGGGATGCCAAGCGCCGTTAGCCTATTCGTACATATGTTTCGTGCGCTTTTTAGGCCATGATTTTAACCTGGCTTTATGCTAAATCTGGCTGGACGATCTTTTAGAGCTAAATAAAGTTGCGGCTGCAATAAACTCGGATTTTACGAGTTTCATCCGGGAATTTGATATTTTACTAAATCCTACCGATTGATGAATTTAACTTCGAGCTGCATATTTAATGATGGGACAGGGGATTCTGGTGGAAGGGAAGATGTGATGTTCCCTTCTTTTACTGCACAAAATAATGTAAAAAATAAAATAAAGCATATAAATAATTAAATATGACGTGATTTATTTGATTCATGGCAAATCAACCTGCTTCCACATCCACCTCTTTCTAAGGAGAANGGACCGTAAATCCCCTGATTTACGGTCCGGATCGGCCACCGCACGCAAGCTGCGTGCGGTGGCCGATCCGTAAGGAATAATTTTTTCTTTCTGAGGGGAGGGGTTAGAACAGGCAAGAAGAGCCGAAAAAAAAATTTATAAATAGGAGTACAAATTCAAACAAAAAAAGTCAGCTATAATCACTTTTATAAATAAAAGATGATTAGAACATATAAAATTGAAATATTTACAATATACAAAAAAAAAAAAAAAATAGATCTCCTCTAATTAGATTACGTAATGTCAATCTTCATGATATAGAAGAGATCATGCATGAGATATCTATAATTAGGTTACCTAATATTAATATTTCTAATATATACATTTCCTAACATAGAATCATTAGATTTAATACTTTTCATAAGAATCTCCTCTTTATCTCTTATTTCAAAATATGTGAGAGATGACCAAAATGAGTTACAATACCAAACCGACTGCACCAAGATTGTTACATACATACCTTTTTTCTGAATGAATCATGCTTCATGTAGTTTTTCAAAATGTATGAATGGACAATCAATCATGTGCTTGAATGTTAACGAAACTCCAATAATATATTTTGAACTTAAAGTACTTTGTGAGCATGTTCACTAGATTCTTCTTCAACAAAATATTATGTCATCAATTAAGTACCGACATGATAAACTGGATTTGTGGTCAATAATATCACACTATAACTCTCACAGAACATCGTTAGGGACTCTTAATCAACTACTAAGTTATCAATAGGCCCTACATCCACATCGTTTCATCGCCTATATAACTACCATGTAGGTAGTCTCTGTAGTAGATAAATCAACAATAGATTAAAAATTGATTTCTAGCTGATTGAACCTCCTATCAAAGTGAATAAATAATCAGTCGAAGACCAATGTATATCCTTATCACCCACATATTTTGAATCAATATAGCCTACACATAAATCAACAATAAATGACTATCATTCAAACACCAAGCCAAAATTAATTGTATCATTCAAATACCCTATAATACTCTTCACAACTTGCCAATGACTTCTTCTCGATCATGCATGAACTTGCTCAAAGCACCAACTGCTTGTGTAATGCCTGGTCTAGTACAAATCATGACATTTGTAAGACTACTCACTTTACCAACATAAGGAACTGGTCGCATATCTTTCATCTTCTGATCATCTCTAGAATACAGATTTGAAGTCAACTAACAATGAGATGCAATGGTAGAGTCGTCGCCTTGCTCGAATCATCAACCCCAAACTTTTTCAACACACATTTCAAATAAATGCTCCATGTGATTGTAAAATATTTCTAATTGTGTTGTCCTTGAGAATTTCTATACTAAGAATTCTATGAGCTTCATCTAACCTCTATCTCAAAATGCCTGGATACTTGCTTCTTCATCCTATCAATCTCAGTATAATAGACAGATGCAATCAACATGTAGAAGTAGATGAACTCACCATTGACTAACTTTTTAAAATGTGCACAATGATCGTATTAGTTTCTAGTGCACCCATAAGGAATTGATCAAACATCTTATATCGATGTTGTGGTGACTGCTTCAGCCCACATCCATATCCAAGTAAGTACAAGATATAGACTTCTCTCACAATTCCATGTGCAGGAATGTAGTCTTTACATAAATTTGTTCCAAAATCAAATTGCATTGTGCTACAAGTGCTAGAAGAGCACAAATCGAGAGATGTTTGACCACTGGGGAGAACAAATCATCATAGTAAATTCGTTCTTATTGTGTAAAATCTTTTGCCACGAACCTATCCTTATAGCTCATTTCAGTTTCATGAGATCCTTCGTTCTTTGCGTACACCCATTTACACCCAATCACTTTCATTTTTGGATGAAGCTTCACCAACCTCCAAGTAGCATTCTTTCTGAGAAACTCTATCTCTTCATCTATTATCTCAGTCCAGAGATCAACATCTATGCTCTCTACCCCTTCTTTAAATATTTTGCTTATTTGAATCAAGCTCACATGTCTAAGTATCTAAATTATGCTCACCCGATGTAGTAACTAAATTGAGCCCACCTGCCAAAGTGGTTGAACATAGCCCACCTAATAAAGTTGCTAAATCGAGCTCACCTATCGAAGTTGTTGAAACAAGCCCAACAACCAAAATGACTAACTTGAGCCTAGCTATCAAAGTGGTTGAATCAAGTCCATTTGCCAAAGTAGTCGAATCGAGCCTACTTGTCGATCGAATCATATTTACTCCTCTCAAAAGAATATTTGGCCCACCCGTGTGAGGACAACTATCGGAGAAGGACATCATTGATAGTAAGAACATCTTTCAATCTTTTATTAAAGACATCGTCTAACATTTGAGACTCAATATTTTTCTCATGTATTAGGAATGTGCATCATACCGACAACACCTGATGACACCCACATTGCAGTCTTTTCATCAAGATATCACGTAAAGTCGTCATACAATATCAGATGATTCACATTGATTATTTTATTGTCTTTCTCCCTTGTGTAGAAAAGGGAAGGAAAAAATGAGCGAGGGGATCTCTCTCTCTCTCTCTCATTTTCTCTCTACGACACAAGATCCTTTGCGGGTTGTATGCACTAATGAATTTTACGAAACATCACTTCTCAAAATGGTTATATATA
>JXCR01145511.1:31558-122326 GCA_002079205.1 Phalaenopsis hybrid cultivar | reverse complement strand
ATGTCCCAAGTTCAAGGTAAAGCTAACTTGAGTAATTCATACTTTATGAAGCCTATTTGGTTACTTTGGCCCCTCGACTACATGCTTTGTTTTACTGATATGGGAGTGTTGGCCCCTATGTTGTAATTTTTGCGAGCCATTTCCATTTGCAATATTTATTTTGGTATTGTAACTTTAATTTTTTTTTTGTTACTTATTGCTAAGCGATGTATACTTTTTTGATGTAATATTTTGGACTTATGACTGTTTGAGAATGTCTTAAATTACTTTTTGTTATTATCTAAGTTAATTTGAAATAGTTAAGTTGCTTATATCAAATACTTTCTTTATTTCAAGAACAGCTGCAACACAGTTGATGTACAATTGCACTACACACAGCTTTATCAACAAAAGATTCCTAGCAACAACCTGCAGCCTAAGGACGGCCAAATGCATTCATAATTTTCAAGTGGTGACTTTGATAGCTTGAATCATATCTTTCACTCTCAACACTACTTCATGGCTTAAGATGAACATTCTCTATCTAATAGATAATTTCTTTAGTATAGTGCATTTCTACCCTCATCCTCTCTCCATTACTGATGTAGGCTTTAAAGCTGAAAAATATGTACATAAACTGCTTCATGTACTCACTTGATAAATGACGACATCACTCCTCTAATTTTAATTTCCTATCTCTCTATCTTTCAAACATTGTGTTTTCTTGATTATGGAGTTATCTCAAATCAAAAAATCTCCTTACTCTATATTTCATTCTAGCAATGGACAACGACGACTCATTTACAGATGTTCAAGGCATATTTAAGATATATATTCTACATTATTTTGGTTTATGCCTACGGGCCATATTATATTTTTTTGGTTGTCTACATTCATAGAAACACATTTGATCTCTTTTTGTTAACACCAAGTGAGATGTTCAAGACATTTGAATCTCTTGTATTGTGTTGAGACATTTAAATTTTAAAAATGACCACGCATTGCTATGATTGGGTTACGACAACAAATTTTTCTTTCTTGTTTTACTATATTAAAAAAAATATTTTGTTACTTGTTCATTTCAAGTACCCTTTTAAATGTATGGATCATTATTCATAGTCACGACAACAAACTCGCTCTACTGACATTAGTTCTAGAATGCAACTATAAGAATATAAAAGAGATGATATGCTCCTTAAGATACCATAATAAATTAACTATTGCAATTAAAATTATTTTAATATTTAGTAATAATTTTAATTTGTGCTATTAGAATTAGTGAGTTCAACCAATTTAATTGGGGAGTCCCGAATAACAGAGATGAATTAGAGCATCTTAAGTTGAATGAAAAATTACCACATTGATGGGGGTGACAATACTCTTCTGTTGACATTCTACGTTTTGGACCCAATAATATGATGATAGAAGGTTACATAAAGTATTGTATATGATTCAAAACTCTTTAATTGTTGTAATAAAGAGAGAATAAAAAAAAGAAAACAACAAAGAGGCAAGCCACTCACAGAACCGGGGTATGCAAATATTAGTTTAACATTCTTTAAGTGAAAACAATGAGGCAAAGACACCCAAATTTTGTTGGACACATTGACCCTCGACAATTCTTTGAGCACCCGTCTTGCTAGTGGTTCACACTATTATCGGTCTCTGTACGCCAAAGACGAACAGGGAGGCCATTCTTGGGAATAGGGAATGGCCTATATTCCACTGCACTGTAAGAGCTCACTACCTCAAATCTGCACAAAATAACTTAATTTTAATAAAACTCAATGATAGGAAAATGACAAAAAAAACATAGATCAATTATTTTGTCAAATCCCTCATTTTTTGTTGTTTCACTAACAATCCCTAAGTTTTACATTCCATAGTCGATCATTAATGAGTCATGACTAGCTTGGCTTGAGCTTAGTTTGACAAAATTGATTGATTTCAGAGCTCAACCTAAGTTCTACAGAATTAATGAAAAGAAAGAGGAGAATCATTAGATTTACATAATTTCAAGTAAAATGTAATGTTTAGTTTGTTCCTCAATTAAAGCTAACCTGTATTGAGTCACCAAATGATGGACAAAGGCAAACATTTCAAGCTTGGCGATCTCATTCCCAGGGCAAGAATGAACACCATTTCCGAATGGCATGAAGGTGTTGGGTTTGGGTGAGACCTGTGTTGAGGAAAAAATAATTGAGAATCATTACTATGTGGCCTTTAGTGAAATAGTTTAATATAAATTTTAACATCAACAAAGAGAAATAGANTATATATATATATATATATATATATATATATATATATATATATTTGTGTGTGTGTGTGTGTGCAGCCCTAAAATTTTTTGAATATATTGGTTTTACTTGAATGGTAGATTTCATATTTCTTACATGTCTCATATTCTCCTAGGTGGGCATTAATTTCGTAAATTTTAGCATTTAATAAATGCAAAATGGTTTTTCTCATATAAGTTTTGCAACAAATAGCAGATGTCCCAAGTTCAAGGTAAAGCTAACTTGAGTNAAATTCTTTGAATATATTGGTTTTACTTGAATGGTAGATTTCATATTTCTTACATGTCTCATATTCTCCTAGATGGGCATTAATTTCGTAAATTTTAGCATTTAATAAATGCAAAATGGTTTTTTTCATATAAGTTTTGCAACAAATAGCATATGTCCCAAGTTCAAGGTAAAGCTAATTTGAGTAATTCATACTTTATGAAGCCTATTTGGTTACTTTGGCCCCTTGACTACATGCTTTGTTTTACTGATACATGGGTGTTGGCCCCTATGTTGTAATTTTTGGGAGCCATTTCCATTAGCAATATTTATTTTGGTATTGTAACTTTTTTTTTTGGTTACTTATTGCTAAGCGATGTATACTTTTTTGATGTAATATTTTGGACTTATGACTCTTTGAGAGTGTCTTAAATTACTTTTTGTTATTATCTGAGTTAATCTGAAATAGTTAAATTGCTTATATCAAATGCATTCTTTATTTCAAGAACAGTTGCAACACAGTTGATGTACAATTGCACTACACACAACTTTATCAACAAAAGATTCCTAGCAACAGCTTCCTCCATAGTTGTTGCACAGGTACTACTTCAAATAACTATAGGTGCCCCAAATAGATCCTTAGTTTAATATTCTAACTGTGAAAGTGATGGATGTTGATATTTAGTAGCTTTGATAGTGGTGGATGTTGGTATTAGCTGGCTTTGATAGTGGTGGCTATCAGTATCACATCACTACTGCTGCAGCGACTACTGAGGATCAATCGGTGACGAGGAGTGACCAACTATAGATGGTGGCAACAAGTGCAGCGTATCTTGTATTCAAAATTTGGCCAAATCACTCATCTAATATACCAAAATTGAATTATAGTACTAGCTAGAAAAATGTTGAAAAATTCAATTGCATTTTATTTTCCTTAAATTCAAACCCAAATAAATTCTTCACTTTTGTTTTTCAAATATATTATATTTATTTTACATTTCAAATGGCTTTTGAATTCAAATGTCTAAAATCGTCAAGCAGAACTTGTTGGTGTCTTGTAGTAGGGTTCTTTTTACATCGTCATGGTCACTTGATTACTTAAACAAGGTAACGAATCTCTTTATCTTTGATTGATTTAATTTTGGTCAAATTAAGAAAACAACCTGCAGCCTAATGACGGCCAAATGCATTCATAATTTTAAAGTGGTGACTTCGATAGCTTGAATCATATCTTTCACTTTCAACACTACTTCATGGCTTAAGATGAACATTCTCTATCTAATAGACAATTTCTTTAGTACAGTGGATTTCTACCCTCATTCTCTCTCCATTACTGATGTAGGCTTTAAAGCTGAAAAATATGTACATAAACTGCTTCATGTACTCACTTGATAAATGACAACGTCACTCCTCTAAATTTAATTTCCTATCTCTATATCTTTCAAACATTGTGTTTTCTTGATTATGGAGTTATCTCAAATCAAAAGATCTCCTTACTCTATATTTCATTCTAGCAATGGACAACGACGACTCATTTACAGATGTTCAAGGCATATTTAAGATATAAATTCTACATTATCCTGGTTTATGCCTACGGGCTATATTATATTTTTTTGGTTGTCTACATTCATAGAAACACATTTGATCTCTTTTTGTTAACACCAAGTGAGATGTTCAAGACATTTGAATCTCTTGTATTGTGTTGAGCCATTTAAATTTTAAAAATGACCACGCATTGCTATGATTGGGTTATGACAACAAATTTTTCTTTCTTGTTTTACTATATTAAAAAAAAATCTTTTGTTACTTGTTCATTTCAAGTACCCTTTTAAATGTATGGATCATTATTCATAGTCAAGACGACAAACTCGCTGTACTGACATTAGTTCTAGAATGCAACTATAAGAATACAAACAAGATGATATGCTCCTTAAGATACCATAATAAATTAACTATTGCAATTAAAATTATTTTAATATTTAGTAATAATTTTAATTTGTGCTATTAGAATTGGTGAGTTCAACCAAATTAATTGGGGAGTCCTGAAAAAGAGAGATGAATTAGATCATCTTAAATTGAATGAAAAATTAGCACATTAATGGGGGTGACAATACTCTTCTGTTGGCATTCCACATTTTGGACCCAATAATATGATGATAGAAGGTTACATAAAGTATTGTAGATGATTCAAAAATCTGTAATTGTTGTAATAATGAGAGAATAAAAAAAAGAAAACAACAAAGAGGCAAGCCAATCACAGAACCGGGGTATGCAAATATTAGTTTAACATTCTTTAAGTAAAAACAATGAGACACATTGACCCTTGACAATTCTTCGAGCACCCGTCTTGCTAGTGGTTCACACTACTATCGGTCTCTGTACGCCGAAGACGAACAGGGAGGCCATTCTTGGGAATAGGGAATGGCCTATATTCCACTGTACTGTAAGAGCTCACTACCTCAAATCTGCACAAAATAACTTAATTTTAATAAAACTCAATGATAGGAAAATGACAGCAAAAGCATAGATCAATTATTTTGTCAAATCCCTCATTTTTTGTTGTTTCACTAACCATCCCTAAGTTTTACATTCCATAGTCGATCATTAATGAGTCATAACTAGCTTGGCTTCAGCTTAGTTTGACAAAATTGATTGAGTTCAGAGTTCAACCTAAGTTCTACAGAATTAATGAAAAGAAAGAGGAGAATCCTTAGATTTACATAATTTCAAGTAAAATGTAATGTTTAGTTTGTTCCTCAATTAAAGCTAACCTGTATTGAGTCACCAAATGATGGATAAAGGCAAACATTTCAAGCTTGGCGATCTCATTCCCAGGGCAAGAATGAACACCATTTCCAAATGGCATGAAGGTGTTGGGTTTGGGTGAGACCTATGTTGAGGAAAAAATAATTGAGAATTATTACTATGTGGCCTTTATATAAATTTTAACATCAACAAAGAGATAGAAAAATGGNTAATAGATATTAACCAAAAAAATATGGAAGATTTACATACATACCACTCAATTTTTATAAATTTATATATCTAACACCAAAACTTCAATTTTTACGTACAAGCATCTTACCAAAGCTTGAAAACGTGTATTTCACTTTTTAAAAGTTAAAATGATGATATTTTTATGTGATATGAAAGACTTGGCTGGTATAAATGTAAAAAAAATAAAATTTAGGTATTAGATAAGTAAATACATATGAATTGGATGGTATGTATGTAAATCCCCAAAAAATATTAAAGTTCGATNGATTTACATACATACCACTCAATTTTTATAAATTTATATATCTTACACCAAAACTTCAATTTTTACATACAGGCATCTTACCAAAGTTTGAAAACATGAATGTGATATGAAAGACTTGGGTGGTATAAATGTCAAAAAAATAAATTTTAGGTATTAGATATGTAAATACATATGGATTGGATGGTATGTATGTAAATGCCCCAAAAAATATTAAAGTTCGATGCTCTACCTAATTTTTTAACATATGGTCAACATATAATAAATAGGAGAAGCCATTATTAATCACGCATTGAAGTGCCATTGACAATTTAGATTTGCAAATAAGTTCCAAAACTAATATGTTGATGGTATAAATGACATTCCTAACTTTGTCACGAAGCCTNTATAAATGACATTCCTAACATTGTCACGAAGCCCAGATAAAATCCTTATGCCATAAAAGGTTGATACAAGTGTTCCCATGAACCACCATAAATATGGCAACATATAAATAAGCTCTTATATATAGGAGCTGATCAATTTAATTTACCTTTATACTCCACATCAGCCACTGCCTCCCTAAACGTGAAGGAGATGATGCTTGCCATCCTTAAGCTCTCCAATATAACCTATACAACAGAAAAGTACATATTATTGTTAGGCCGGTCCAATGGCGCACAAATGCGCGCAAATGTGGCACAGAACAAAAAAAAAAAAAAATCAGCGATTTATTTTTGGCTCTGTTTGGTTTAAAGGAGTACAAGAAGAAATCTAAATTTATTTTATAATGGAATTTCATTTCAAGTATTTATTTTAAGGGTTATTAGATTTTGTTAAAAATTAAAATTTTATATGAGATTTTTCATGGATAATTTTCAAGGCATTCGTGATGGTACATAGTAAGAAAATTTTAGGAGATCGCCATGAATTACATGTCCTTTTCTCCAATAAAATAAAAAAAATTAATTTTTCATCAACTCAAAAAAACATTTTAAGAATGTTTTTTAATATTAACTTCTCTTCAATTAAACAAGTGAATTAAATAAACATTTATTCTTTTTGAAAAAAACTGTTTTGAATATAATACATATTTTATGTTTTTTTTTTTGAAAAGGTCAAAACAATAAAGTTTTTATTTTTTATTATATTTTATTAGCCAATTTGAATTTTAAAATTAATTTTACATCACATAATTTTTTTGAAAAAAATTAAATAAAAAAGACAATAACTTTTGAAAAGTAAATCATAAAGGAGGTGGCTAACAAGAAGAAATATTGCAAACATACTTTATGTTCGGATGGCAAACAACCGGGCGTTCATATCGCCCGTAGATAGCATATTTGACGATGTGTTAACTAAGTGGTTAACTATCTAAAAATAAGGTAGCATCCGGAAGGAAAATTTTCTCCCCCAAAAGAGAAGTTACACTTTCAATTCTTTCAGCCAAAAACAGAGCAATTGCTTACGGGCGAGAGAGCAATTTATCACCTACCCTATGAGTTAGAGGCATGCTCCTGGTCTGGGTCCATGTTAATGGCTGCCTTCCGCATCCATTCGATTCATAAATCGCCATCTGTTCGCTCTGCAATTAAGGTGAATGACATAATAGTCAGTACTTTTCTGACCAACTCGNGAGATCGCCATGAATTACATGTCCTTTTCTCCAATAAAATAAAAAAATTAATTCCTCATCAACTCAAAAAAAAAAAACATTTTAAGAATGTTTTTTTATATTAATCTATCTTCAATCAATCAATTGAATTAAATAAACCTTTATTCTTTTTGAAAAAAACGGTTTTGAATATAATACATATTTTATGTTTTTTTTTAAGTCAAAATAATAGAGTTTTTATTTTTTATTATCTTTTATTAATCACTTTGATTTTTAAAAATAATTTTCGATCACATAATTTTTTGAAAAAACTTGAATAAAAAAAAAAACCAGCAAACAATCAGCGGATGACATGTGATAACCAGCGGTTAACTGTCTAAAGATACGGTAGTGTCTGGAAGGAATATTTTCTCCCCCAAAAGGGAAGTTACACTTTCAATTCTTTCAGCCAAAAACAGAGCAATTGCTTACGGGGGAGAGAATAATTTATCACCTACCCTATGAGTTAGAGGCATGCTCCTGGTCTGGGTCCATGTTAATGGCTGCCTTCCGCATCCATTCGATTCATATATCGCCATCTGTTCGCCCTGCAATTAAGGTGATGACATAATAGTCAGAACTCTGCTGACCAACTCCAACGTCTCATGTTATTGACGCCTTAATTAATGGCTACCTTCACTCCCATAAGAATCTTAGGCTCGTCGTTGAGGTACTTAACGATCCATGTCAGAACGCTAGCCGTCGTGTCCTGCGCGGCAAAGAGCACTCCGATGATATTGTCGGAGATCTGATCATCCGTCAATTTTTCTCCTCTCTCGTCCCTCCACTCCACAAAACAGGACAGTAGATCCTTCTCTGCCATCGCCCCATTTTCTCTTCTCTCCTTCATGATATCGTTGAGTATTTGCCGAAGCCTCTTCCTCGCCTGTTCATTCGTGGTTAACATAAAGTTACATTTAAGAGAATTGTTGTAAGAGTCAAGATGGATGGGGCAAGCTGCTGAGTCGCCTGCACGAACCTTAATGGCGTTGCTGTAAAGAGTTCCGGGGAGGTTTGTGGGGAAAGAATTGTAGCCCTTGTCAACGATGAAGTAGTTATTTTTTAGCTCATTCTTGCGTTGCTTGCTCAAATGCCTGCCGAAGATGACTAAAATGCCGACTTCGAAGGAGAGCTGCATATGGAAAAAACAGAGGTTTTACATTACTTCCTACTCCAACCAGCAGCCGTCATGATTTGAGTCAGTTTTCTTATTACAAATTTCATTTTTTCTTCAAAATAAAAAAATAAATAAAAATAAATAAAATAAAAACACCCGCCTCGCATAAGCAAACTCGGCTGCTCATTATATGAAGTCATTTGCATGGTCCTGCAGAGTACAGACTATGCTTGGTTTTGGTGGACTTAGAATGAATGTAAATGCATTTTAAATGAGTGGCATTTGGTTTTATAATATTCATTGATTAATATATTGTATAATTTTAGTGAAAAATTGAAAAATTGTAGAGAAGTATTATAAGTCACATGCCTTTAATTTTCTCAAAACAACAACTAATTATTTAAAATAAAAATTTTTTACTTAATTTGTAATTAATCAAAAATATTGATAAAAACTAGTTTCAATTCAACTCCTACACATATTTCTTTCAATTTCTCTCATATTAAACAGAGCAGTATTAGTTTTAGCTGAGTATTTTTTTTTTGATATTACAAAAGTGCGTACAGATAATAATTGATGAAGATGTTATGTCACGTTATGACAAAATTATTATGATTTGATCTTTTTATCCACCATTATCAGCATATACTAAGAAGACACCTAATATTTTTTCTAGAATTTTGATATTTTATATTAAGCGAGAGTCTTTAATATTTTAATTCTTATGCATATAAAAATTAAAATTTAGGAGTGAGATAAGTAAATGCATAAGAATTGAATGTTATGCATGTAAATTTTTCTTTTATTTTAATTTTTAATTTATTTTTGGCTGGGCAGCATGCGAATCCATATCCAAAGATTCTGTATTTTGTTGCGATTACTCATTCGAACAGGCCTTTAATAATAAACTTATGTATCCTCATTAAGAAAAAAGAAGAAAAAAAAAGGCTCTGCCTCTGCCAGCCAACCTGCTTCATAATTTGGAAGGTACTGAGGACACGGCCGTCCCATGAGCGGAGCATGGCGGTGGCTGCAGCTTCAATCTGATGAACAAGACTGCGGAGCGACTCTGGGGCGAGCGAAGCCTGCACAAGCTTCCTTACGCGCGCATGGTATTCATCCTGATGGAAGAAGAGCGCCCATGGGCCGATCATCCTCTCCTTGCTCCGCGGGTAGGTCGGCTTGAAGAGGTGTGCCTCGCTCACAAGCACCATCCTCGCCGCTTCCGGGCTCGCCAGCATCACGCACGGGTAACCCAATACATGCGTCTTAAAGATCTCGCCGTACCTGAATTCCATCATATGAGTCAATCTGATACCGATGCATTACTGTGGGGATGGATCATACCTCTTAAGCCTGGAACCGAAGAAGACGTTCGGGTCCTGTGAGTAAAGCTGTAAGGTCTCGCCGATGTAGGGCAAGCCCATGGAGCCCGGTGGCAGGCGCAGCTTCCCATTCTGCTTCCCGAGTTTCCTAATTAGGAGATAGCAGAGAAGGGCAGAGACGATGGATGTGTATATTATTAGACTGTAAGAAATTGCCATTTACAGTTCTATCCTCGATCTTCTCTATTGATAGAGAGAATGCTGTTGGAGATAGAGGGATGAGGCTGCCGGGTGAGGGGAGAGAGTTGGGGCAGCTTTTATAGAACAAGGGATGCTGTACTCACGCCTCTCTACGCCATAATCGCACAATATTTATAGAAATGCGCATGGGAAAAGGGTGCATGTCATAAATTTTGCATGAATTTGCAAGGTGAAAAATTGAATATGCACAAATCACCATTAATTCCTTGGGAAATTATTTCAATTTTCTATAAGCCATTGTTCAAAATGTAGCCATGTTATTTATTTTGAATTAGACACATGAAATACTGCCCGAGTGACAAATCACTTACTGTCGGCCTAAGCATGNGCATGTCATAAATTTTGCATGAATTTGCAAGGTGAATAATTGAATATGCACAAATCACCATTAAATTCTTTGAGAAATTACTTCAATTTTCTAGAAGCCATTGTTCAAAATGTAGTCATGTTATTTATTTTGAATTAGACACATGAAATACTACCCGAGTGACAAATCACTTACTGTCGGCCTAAGCATCAGGTGTATTTTAGCTATTTGAGTTTTACGACATAGAGCTCTTTGTGAAAAGGGGCGTGCTGTTTTAAGTGCTTCTAAAATTATTTGAAGTTGAGATATGGTATCCTTCAATTATTATGTTAAAATTGGAATCCTAAAGTTATTTTAAGGTGGGAATGGCCTAATATTCTAGGCAAGACAAATTTTTTTTCACAAAATCAAAGAAAGGGGCACGTGTGGGCCTCACGTGGACGAATTTTCTAAAGTAAAAAATTCTCCAATCTCATTTTGGAAAGAATTAATTAATTAATTTGTATTANTATATATATATATATATATATATATATATATATATATATCAAAGCTGTTAATGCAACAATCTATTTTTATTGATTAATACTTAATTTAAACACAACTTTTAAATATTTTATATAATAACTTAGCAACAAGTTATTTGTTTTTTTTTTCTAATAATTCAATAAAGTAATTGAAACATTCTTATGATATGTTTAATTTTATTTTGTTGATAAGCATTCTTATCATATATGATAGACAACTTAGAGTGATTGGTGTCATTATTTTTATAGAAGTTACTCAATTTAATGTATTAATTTATAATTTTTTTAAATTTTTTTTATGGGGCTTTTCATTAGGTTTTATAAAATACAATCGAGTTACTTTAAATTAAACTATTTTGTATCTTAAATTTATTCTTCATTTTTTCGATGAAAAGCTTGTTAAAGCATTACGACAGTGTGATTCACTAGGTGGCTTGTACTCGCCATGTAAAGATAAAATCCAGGGACTATGTGAAAAATTTTATCTTATTATAAATCAAAATATGTAGATGTCGATCAATATTTCATTTAAAAAAAAATAAAAAACAAAAAAATTGAAACCAAATTAGTTATATTTTTGTTTATAAAATAAAATAAAATAAAAAATCTTTTTATAGCCCACTAGACAAGTTGGCCATGCAAAGTATCTCTGCTTCAATCTGTGGAGGATTCTTAATGTGAGTAATGATGAACTATCCCTCAAAACCAACAATAGNTCGACATATACTAAGAAAGCACTTAATATTTTTTCTAGAATTTTGATATTTTATATTAGGCAAGAGTCTTTATTTTTTTTTTTTTTGGGAAATTTACATACATGGCCCCCAATTCTTAAGCATTTACCCATCTCACACACAAACTTTGATTTCTACATCGTAAGCACATTTTCTTATGAAATAGTGAAAATAGTGTAATTCATCTTTTTCATACATAGATTATGGTGCATACCATATAAAAATTAAAATTTAGGGGTGAGACAAGTAAATGCATAAGAATTGAATGTTATGCATGCAAATTTTTCTTTTATTTTAATTTTTAATTTATTTTTGGCTGGGCAGCATGCGAATCCATATCCAAAGATTCTGTATTTTATTGCGATTACTCATTCGAGCAGGCCTTAAAATTCCTAATTAATAAACTTATGTATCCTCATTAAGAAAAAAAAAAGGAAAAAAAAAAGGCTCTGCCTCTGCCAGCCAACCTGCTTCATAATTTGGAAGGTACTGAGGACACGGCCGTCCCATGAGCGGAGCATGGCGGTGGCTGCAGCTTCAATCTGATGAACAAGACTGCGGAGCGACTCTGGGGCGAGCGAAGCCTGCACAAGCTTCCTTACGCGCGCATGGTATTCATCCTGATGGAAGAAGAGCGCCCATGGGCCGATCATCCTCTCCTTGCTCCGCGGGTAGGTCGGCTTGAAGAGGTGTGCCTCGCTCACAAGCACCATCCTCGCCGCTTCCGGGCTCGCCAGCATCACGCACGGGTAACCCAATACATGCGTCTTAAAGATCTCGCCGTACCTGAATTCCATCATATGAGTCAATCTGATACCGATGCATTAATGTGGGGATGGATCATACCTTTTAAGCCTGGAACCGAAGAANATATATATATATATATATATATATATATATATATATATATATATATATATATATATAAGCTGTGTNTTTGCTTTTGTTAAGTGTACCCTAGATTGATTTTAAATATCCAAGATTAATACTCTAAGAAGGTCCCTTCTCTAAAGCGAACTACTCGTCAAATTACGATGATATATCCTATGCCTGATGGTCTAAGTTCATCCTTACACCAGGAGGGCTGCTGCCCGTGATTTCATTTAGAGGACCGATCATTGACCTCAGCTAATCGAATGAATGGTCACCGACCGAGCAACAAGACTAACGGGTCATTAAATTCTCATCTTCAAACAATTATGAATATGAAACAGTGCTAACAACAACTATGGATATGAAAGGGTGTCGAAGTTAGTTACAAATGTGGTGTCGTAATAACTTGTAATGTCCCTAATAAAACAAAAACAAGCATGTCATTCCATATTAAATACTCATGGAACCTATAAATATGGGATCATTTATTTAATAAATAACTACTGAATTTATTATATAAGAACTTGTGTTAGTGTGTTCCTAATCTCTCTCTCAATCTCTCTTTTTGTTCCTCTTTTACGTCCAATGTTCTATACATTTGGTGTGATCCACACGACATATTTAGATTCAATATTTTTATTATATGATATGAAAACTTTAGTTGATAAAAATATAAAATACAAACTTTAAGTGTTAGATATCTCATACAAGAGAACTAGATGGTGTGTTATCTATCTTAAAAAAGTGAAAACTGTTGTGCAAACCCGGCACAGTCCGAACAAGTATCTCTCTTATTTATTGTAGTGACTCAGAATAACATGGACTNATCTTTTATATATATATATATATATATAAGCTGTTAATGCAACAATCTATTTTTATTGATTCATACTTAATTTAAACACAACTTTTTAAAATTTTATAGAATAACTTAGCAACAAGTTATTTGCTTTATTTTTTTTCTTATAATTCAATAAAGTAATTGAAACATTCTTATGATATGTTTAATTTTACTTTGTTGATAAGTATTCTTATCATATATGATAGGCAACTTAGAGTGATTGGTGTCATTATTTTTATAGAAGTTACTCAATTCAATGTATTAATTTATAATTTTTATAATTTTTTTATGGGGCTTTTCTTTAGGTTTTATAAAATACAATCGAGTTACTTTAAATAAAACTATTTTGTATCTTAAACTTATTCTTCATTTTTGAGTTGAAAAGCTTGCTAAAGCAATAGGACGGTGTGATTCACTGGGTGGCTTGTACTCGCCATGTAAAGATAAAATCGAGGAACTATGTGAAAAGATTTATCTTATTATAAATCAAAATATGTAGATGTCGATCAATATTTCATTCCAAAAAAATAAAAAACAAAAAATTTGAAACCAAATTAGTTATATTTTTTTTTATAAAATAAAATAAAATAAAAAATCTTTCTATAGCCCACTAGACAAGTTGGCCATGCAAAATATCTCTGCTTCAATCTGTCGAGGATTGTTAATGTGAGTAATGATGAACTATCCCTCAAAACCAACAATAAAACATGAATTTATATATATTTATTTTAATTAGCCATTAATGTAGAAGTTATTTATATTCTATCAATATATTTTATATTGCATTACCTTTTTTTTCCCATTGGCATCATATTTTCCTTCCTATGTCAGTTTGTCCATCTACCATCAACATTATAAGTAATGTAATATGTTCTCCAAAAATAACACTAGAAAGAAAAGTTAGATCTCTACGAACATAAGAGTTGTGTGATATGTATGTAAATGCCCCTTTTTTGCTTTTGTTAAGTGTACCCTAGATTGATTTTAAATATCCAAGATTAATACTCTAAGAAGGTCCCTTCTCAAAAGAGAACTACTCGTCAAATTACGATGATATATCATATGCCCGATGGTCTAAGTTCATCCTTACACCAGGAGGGCCGCTGCCCGGGATTTCATTTAGAGGACCGATCATTGACCTCAGCTAATCGAATGAATGGTCACCGACCAAAGATTTTCAACCGACCGAGCAACAAGACTAACGGGTCTGTTGTGAGATATGTACTTCCTAGCATAGAAATGAGACGAAAAAAGAACACAAGCAAACACAGATCGTTTACGTGGTTCGATCCAGCTGGATCTACGTCTACGGAAGGGAATCAATCAAATAGTTCACTAAGGCAAAGAAATGGAGAATACATAGCTTATACATAGAGATGAGCCCTCATCTTCCTTCTACGGCCTCCCTCTACAAGCGACACCTTGATACAAGGCCTCAAGATGCTCTCCTCCTCTCTAGCTCTCTAGCTATTCTCTCCTCCTTTGTGGTAGCTTAAGATCTCATCCCTTGCTCTCCGCTCTCCTCCTCTCTAGCTCTCTAGCTATTCTCTCCTCCTTTGTAGTAGCTTAAGATCTCTCTCTCCTCCTCTCTAGCTCTCTAGCTATTCTCTCTTCCTTTGTGGTAGCTTAAGATCTCTTCCCTCTCCTCCTCTCTAGCTCTCTAGCTATTCTCTCCTCCTTTGTGGTAGCTTAAGATCTCTTCCCCCTTGCTCTCCTAGGCCTCACACCCTCTCTATTTATAGAAGCAATAGAGTGGTAGGTGGGAGGTAGGTGGGTGGTAGGTGGCCGGTAGGTGAGCGGTAGGTGAGATGTGGTAGGTGGCGGTGTCACATTACAAAATTGCCATTTTACCTTAGTTCATTAATTGTGGGTCAAAATAACAGGGTCATTAAATCCTCATCTTCAAACAATTATGAATATGAAACAGTGCTAACAACAACTATGGATATGAAAGGGTGTCGAAGTTAGTTACAAATGTGAGGTGTCGTAATAACTTGTAATGTCCCTAATAAAACAAAGACAAGCATGTCATTCCATATTAAATACTCATGGAACCTATAAATATGGGATCATTTATTTAATAATTGACTACTAAATTTACTATATAAGAACTTATGTTATTGTGTTTCTAATCCCTCTCTCAATCTCTCTTTTTGTTCCTCTTTTACGTCCAATGTTCTATACATTTGGTGTGATCCACACGACATATTTAGATTCAATATTTTTATTATATGATATGAAAACTTTAGTTGATAAAAATATAAAATACAAACTTTAAGTGTTAGATCACTCATACAAGAGAATTAGATGGTGTGTTATCTATCTTAAAAAAGTGAAAACTGTTGTGCAAACTCGGCACAGTCCGAACAAGTACCTCTCTTATTTATTGTAGTGACTCAGAATAACATGGACAGACTTTGCTGGAGCCCATAGCGTGTCATTGGTCGGCATGGACATTCTTTTTACACCAATCTGCCTGTTTTTGCTGACCATGTTACCAGTTGACTTTTTTTCCATTCGTTTTCAATTACAGACCGTTAGCAGAATTTAAATGCACAACTGCGCACGTTACGACTTAGGAAGACTGGGAGTTTTACAGGACGTGGCGAGGAGAAATTGCAGTCTGGCATTAATGCAGTTGAGTCAGAAGGCTGAAACTGGGCACCCAATTGATGTCACCGGTGAAGTAGAAATGAAGACGATCTTACGGAATTGCATTGGGAAGAAGGCTGTCAATAGTATTATGGGCAGGCGTCACTCATAAGTAATGCTTTCTTTGAAAGAGATAGCTAGCACTCTGAGTTTAGCTTTAAGATTAACGACTGTTGATTTGAGTTTTAACTCGGATCGCTATGGGATTGAAATAAATGAGCCGGCTGTGTTACGAATTAAAGCGTGGACCAAATTTTTTTTTGAATCGGTTTTGAGCTTATCTCAGCTCATCGGATGGTTAACAGTTCCAATATTGTTATACCAGAAAATTTAACAAATATAGTTTAGAAATTATTATTGATTTCAATTCTAATCGAATTGAGATCAAATTAAAATAAATAAGCTGAACAATTGACTAAAATTTTGAATAGAATTATTTTTGAACCGATCATGAAAACAACCCTAAATGCAGCTTCGTAACTTTTGTTAGACGTCCGGCATAATCCCGTCAGGTTGTGCGCGCTGTCGGATTGCTGCCTAAAGGGTTCTGGCGCCTTGGGAATGGAAGAAAGTATGCATAGATATATACTTACTAAAATTTGATAAATGAATTGTTAGAAACGGTAGAGCCCGGTTAACTATGCTTGGACGGTTATTTTGCTTTGGAGAATCACACCTCTTCACAAATAACTATTCCCGCATTCCTCTTTTGTGAAGTAAAACATCTCTTCACTCCCTCCTGCTTGTGATAAAAGATTCAGATGGCTCTCCTTGGGTTTAGCAGTCACGCTTTGAGTTCTTCTTCGGTTTCCTCGGGATAAAAGAATGTTTCCTCGGGGCAGAGGAAGAGAAGTGCAAGGAGGAGCAATTCTTTGCGGCAGAAGGAAGAAGAAGAAGATTGTTCTCCCTAGGCTTCTTCTTGGTGCTTTGTGGCAGAAGAAAAATTGGGTTTATTTCTCTTGTAAGTTTGTTTTTTTCGATGTATCTCATTGTAGAGTTTTCTTCGGTGTATCTCGGTATAGAGAGAGAAGAACATAGAGAGAAGAAAAGAGAGAGCAATGAAGAGTGAGAGATTCATCTTATAAGTCGATGTGATCGACTGGTGTAAATTCCTCAAGTAGTAAAATCCTCTGCAACTCCGCTGATGTAGGCAATTTGCCGAACCACGTAAATTTGTGTGTTCCGCTGTGTGTTTTTTTTGTGTGATTTTTCTCGTTCTATTTTTCACTTCGTCGATTGTTCTCATGTTTGATTTATATATATACACATCAACTGGTATATCTAGATCGTGCAACTGCAACAACTGGTATCAGAGCGTGGTTTCGGATCTGAGGAAGAGTGATGACTGTAGATGAAGTGAAGGATTCCGGGATCGAGAAGTTTGATGACACATATTTTGGTTATTAGAGAATGCAGATATAGGATTATCTTTATGGGAAGAAACTTCATCTGCCATTATTGGGGAAAAGACTTGAAAGAATGGATGAGGTTGAATGGAATTTGTTGGATCGACAAATTCTGGGGGTTATTCGATTGACCCTATCGAAGTCCGTTGCACACATCGTCATTAAGGAAAGGACGACTGCAGATCTCATGACAGTCTTATCAGGTATGTATGAAAAGCCATCCACAAATAACAAGGTGCACTTGATGAAGAAGTTATTTAATTTGAAAATGGCGGAAGGTGTTTTTGTTGCTCAACACCTGAATGTTTTCAATACTAACACAAATCAATTATCGTCTCTGAAAATTGATTTTGATGATGAGATATGACACTAATCTTGTTGGCTTAATTGCTAGATAGTTGGGAAGCTATGAGAATAGCAGTTAGTAGTTCTGCAGATAAATTTAAATTGAAATACTATGATATTCGTGACTTAATTTTGGCTAAGGAATTTCGCAAGAAAGATTCTGGCGATGTCTCAGGTTCGAGTTCGGCACTGAATGTTAATTTCAGAGGGAGATGACATGACAAAAACTCAAGTATATGGAGATCAAAATCAAAGTTTAGTAAGTAGACAACATGTTCGAATTGCGACAAGGCTGGCCACATAAAGAATAACTGCAGGAATCCTATGNTTGGGAAGAAGGCTGTCAATAGTATTATGGGCAGGCGTCACTCATAAGTAATGCTTTCTTTGAAAGAGATAGTTAGCACTCTGAGTTTAGCTTTAAGATTAACGGCTGTTGATTTGAGTTTTAACTCGGATCGCTACGGGATTGAAATAAATGAGCCGGCTGTGTTACGAATTAAAACGTGGACCAAATTTTATTTGAATCGGTTTTGAGCTGATCTCAGCTCATCGGATGGTTAACAGTTCCAATATTGTTAGACCAGAAAATTTAACAAATATAGTTTAGAAATTATTATTGATTTCAATTTTAATCGAATTGAGATCAAATCAAAATAAATAAGCTGAACAATTAACTAAAATTTTGAATAGAATTATTTTTTAACCGATCATGAAAACAAACCTAAATGCAGCTTCATAACTTTTTTTAGAAGTCCTGCACAGTCCTTTGGGGTTGTGTGTGCTGTCGGATTGCTACCTAAAGGATTCTGGCGCCTTGGGAATGGAAGAAAGTTTGCATTGATATATACTTACTAAAATTTGATAAATGAATTGTTAGAAACGATAGAGCCCGGTGAACTATGCTTGGACGATCATTTTGCTTTGGAGAATCAGACCTCTTCACAAATAACCATTCCCGCCTTCCTCTTTCGTGAAGTAAAGCATCTCTTCGCTCCCTCTTGTTCGTAATAAAAGCTTCAGATGAATCTCCTTGGGTTTAGTAGTCACGCTTTAAGTTCTTCTTCGGTTTCCTCGGGATAGAGGAAGGTTTCGTAGGGGCAGAGGAAGAAAAGTGCAAGGAGGAGCAGTTCCTTGCGGCAGAAGGAAGAAGAAGAAGATTGTTCTCCCTAGGTTTCTTCTTGGTAGCTTGTGGCAGAAGAAAAATTGAGTTTATTTCTCTTGTAAGTTTGTCTTCTTTTGGTGTATCTCAGTGTAGAGTTTTCTTCGGTGTATCTCGGTATAGAGAGAGAAGAACATAGAGAGAAGAAGAGAGAGAGCAATGAAGAGTGAGAGATTTCTCTTATAAGTCGAGGCGAACGACTGGTGAAAATTCCTCAAGTAGTAAAATCCTCTGCAACTCTGTGGACGTACGCAATTTGCTGAACCACGTAAATTTGTGTGTTCCGCTGTGTTTTTTTTTTTTCTGATGTGATTTTTCTCGTTTTATTTTTCACTTTGTCAATTGTTCTCATGTTTGATTTATATATATACACATCAACTGGTATATATAGATCGTGCAACTGCAACAACTGGTATCAGAGCGTGGTTTTGGATCTGAGGAAGAGTGATGACTGTATATGAAGTGAAGGATTCAGTGATCGAGAAGTTTGATGACACATGTTTTGGTTATTAGAGAATGCAGATATAAGATTATCTTTATGGGAAGAAACTTCATATGTCATTATTGGGGAAAAGACCTGAAAGGATGGACGAGGTTGAATGGAATTTGTTGGATCGACAAATTCTGGGGTTATTCGATTGACCCTATCGAAGTCCGTTGCACACATCGTCGTTAAGGAAAGGACGACTGCAGATCTCATGACAGCCTTATCAGGTATGTATGAAAAGCCATCGGTGAATAACAATGTGCACTTGATGAAGAAGTTATTTAATTTGAAAATGACAGAAGGTGTTTTTGTTGCTCAACACCTGAATATTTTCAATACTATCATAAATCAATTGTCGTCTCTGAAAATTGATTTTGATGATGAGATATCACACTAATCTTGTTGGCTTCATTGCTAAATAGTTGAGAAGCCATGATAATAGCAGTTAGTAGTTCTGCAGATAAATCTAAATTGAAATACGATGATAGATTTTGGCTGAGGAAGTTTGCAAGAAAAATTCTGGCGAGGTCTTAGGATCAATTTTGGCACTGAATTTTGATTTCAGAGGGAGATGACATGACAAAAACTCAAGTATAGCGAGATCAAAATCAAAGTTTAGTAAGCAGACAACATGTTCCAATTACGGCAAGACTGGCCACATAAAGAAGAACTGCAGGAATCATATGAAGATGGAGAATGATAGCACACATGTGGTATCTGAAGAATCACATGATGCACTATTGTTGACAGTTCATAATTTTGTTGAAGACTTGATATTGGATTCAGGGGCTTTGAATGTGGTAGGGAATCTACCAAAGGCCACAGTGCAGGGCAGTGATGGAAATGAAGATGAAAGTGGGTTCAGGGCACTCATTCCTATTTTTCCACAAATAGATGTTGAAGAACCACAGAGCTATGAAAAAATATTGCAAGATGAAAGTTCGACCAAGTGGAAACTGGCAAAAATTTCCGCTAGGGAAGAAAACATTACACAAAAAGTGGGTGTACTAAGTAAAAACTGAGTGTGATGTCAGTAAGAGGTACAAGACTAGACTTGTTGAAAAAGACTTTCAGTAGAGGCAGGATATTGCCCATGCAGTGAAAGTTGTAAGAAGAGATAAGAGTGACCCAGAAAATAGCGTAGAGGTGCAAAGCTATGTGGAGCCTGCTGATATGTTGACTGATGGTATTACTCTCGAGAAACTGAATTTTTGTACAGCTTCAGTTGGTTTTCTGGAGTGAAGACAGAGGCTTTGAGCTGCAGAAGTGGATGATACAAGTTGAAAAAAAATGCGACACCGTCAATGAAGGATATCAGTTTTAGGAAGGAGATGTTGTAGCATGTGTACCGTTCTCCAAGTAGACGAATTGTTAGAAATGGTGGAGCTCGGTCCACTATGCTTGGGCGGTTACTTTGCTTTGGAGAGTCACACCTCTAAAAAAATAATCACTGTCTCTTTCCTTTTTTGCGAAGTGAAGCAATCTTCGCTCCCTCCTGTTCGTGATAAAAGTTTCGGATGACTCTCCTTAAGTTTATTAGTCACGCTTTCGATTTCCTCGGGATCGAGGAAGGTTTCCTCGGGGCAGTGGAAGAGAAGTGCAAGGAGCAAGTGGTGGTTCCTTACGGCAGAAGGAAGAAGAAAGAAGAAGAAGATTGTTCTCTCCAGGCTTCTTCTTGGTGGCTTGTGACATAAGAGAAATTGAGTTTATTTCTCTTGTAAGTTTGTCTTCTTCAGTGTATGTCAGTGTAGAGTTTTCTTCGATGTATCTCGGTATAAAGAGAGAAGAACAGAGTGAGAAGAAGAGAGAGAGCAATGAAGAGTGAGAAATTCCTCTTGTAAGTCGAGGTGATCGACTGGTGTAAATTCTTCAAGTAGTAAAATCCTCTGCAACTCCGTGGACATAGGCAATTTGCTGAACCACATAAATTTGTGTGTTCCACTGTATTTCTCTTTTCTAGTGTGATTTTTTCGTTCTATTTTTCACTTTGTCGATCATTCTCCTGTTTAATTTATATATATACATCAACTGGTATATCTAGATCGCGCAAACGCAACATGAATCTTCGAATAGTTCAGTAAATAGGAAAAAAAAAAGATTTACATACATAAAATTTTTAACATTAATATATTTGACATTAACTTATAATTTACATATCATCTTATCTATATATAAAAATGTATGTTTCACTGTTTGTTAAGTTAAAAACAAGTGACATATAAATTTTATAAGTTAAAATAAATAAATAAATAAATTGTAATGTTTTTGTTGTGATAAGAAATAAGATATGAGTGTTATAAATGTGAAAAATAAGGTTTAGTGTTAGACAGAGAAATGGGGTGGTACGTATGTAAATGACACATCAAAATAATATGAATTGATAGGAGAAATATAATTAATGAGTAAAGAATTAAAATTTGTATTAAATATTTATAAATAAATTTAATGGATTTAAAAAATTTTTCTGATTAAATATTTAATTTAAAATTTTGGCAAAATTTAGAAAATCGGATCAAACCTTAAACCGATAGAGGAGGAGTTGAACCATGACATCATAAATATAAAATTACATGGAATTCAACTTGGAATGTCAACAAGAGGTAAACATAACCAAGAGAATATTAAAAAAAATTAATAGACTAATTGTCATGCATATTTCACAGAAGATAAAGAAAAAAAATGAAGTTGGGCATGATTAGAACAAGACATATTCTTCATAATATCAAAAGATTCAAACATTTCCTAATAAATTTCAATAAAAATTTGACATAATATAAAAAGTTACCCATTAACTGATTAATCGGTTCAACAAATGGTTCCTGCTAGTTGATCGAATTAACTGCCAATTCAAGCTAATTTTTTTCGGATCAATGCGGAATCGGCTTTCAGCTCTATCAGAATAGGATCGCTAACCGGTTCACAACTGAACTAGTTGAACCAGCCGTTTCGACCCAATTTTCAAAACATGGCATTCTGATCCTTTCCTGTTTCCCTGTGGGAAAAAATTTGTGTACGTCAAACGTACGCAGAGATGGGTACATAATAGAGTACACGAGGGTTATATGGAGATTACAAGGGGTTATAACCCCATTGTACCTCCCATGTAACTCCGGTGTAACCCCGCTGTAACCTTATAATCCCAATTGATAAAATAAAAGCGCGGGTTACAGCGGGGTTACACGGGAGTTACATGGGAGGTACAACGGGGTTATAACCCCTTTGTAATCCCCATATAACCCCCGTGTACCCTATTATGTACCCATCTTTACGTACCCCTTGACGTACGCAAATTTTTTCCTTCCCTGCGAAATGCGCTTTCACCCTACAAGTCATTTCTGAAAAAAAAAATATTATATACTGCTGTTTGCATGCGTGGACAATTAATCGGAAATGAGTATACTTCGTCTACTCATCTCCGATTGAATGTCGGCGTCATTTCCTTTCTATGATGATTTCACGTAATTGCGTTCCATGCAATGGTACTTTTCTTTGTTGGGTGAGGAATATTATGTGTGAACAAAAATTACGTAGGAAATCCTAATGAATTGTTTTACATCAAAATTATAGAATAAATGGCTAAAAAAATATAATACAGTTATGGAATAATTAATTTACAAATTTATTTTTACATTAGCATAGAAGTATATTTGCTGTTTTTTTTAACTAAATGTTTTGTTTATTAGGGAAATTCGTCTTTCCACTCAATCCTCTTGAAAAAAATGTATAAGCAACAAAATAGTAAAATTTTTTGTGTATGATGCATGGGCCCACATGAGGCACTTGGATATCGGAACAACCGATTGAAAGAGTTTCAACAGCCCTACTTAACATACCAGCTCAGCAAATCGAAAATTTTTCATCTGTCTTTGAGTGATTTCTCTTTATTTCTAACATCTTATTTCCTCGTCAAGCTCATTTTTAAGTGGAGGGAGAACACAGATGTTTCACGATCCAACATATTAATTCCATATGAATGTGTTCCTAATTCATCTATTAGGTAGGCTTAGCTTAGAGGTAAGCCTTGTATTTCTAATATAGGGACCACAGTTAAAAAACTGACTAACAGTAGTTAGACTAAAAATTTATTTCAATGCATTTTAATTTTTTTTAAATTTATTTAAAAATAAATATAAATATTGCATGCTAGAAAATCTACAACAATAAAGTGATAATGTAATGACTTGGTGTTGCACAATGATCTAACACATACACATATAAAAGAAAAGTTATGAGAGCAGACAATATGATTTTTTACATGAAAAAATCCTCAGGAAAAAAATAGGGTATAAACTAACTAAATCAATCCACTATTTGATTAGGAGTACAAAATTTCACTCTTAACTTGAATTAGAGAAGATAAAATTACAAAATTATTTTGAAATAATTTCTACTTTGAAATAACGAACATATATAACTATAAAAGAGTAGTCGGGAATATAACGGTCGTATTCTAGTTACTTGTTGATGATAAATAGAAGTTGTAGCTGATTATAGAAGTCATAATTTATGACTGACAGTTGTAGTAGAGCTATCAAAGTAATAGTTAGATGTTTCAATAATTGCAGTTGTCTAAAAAAATTATTGTTGCAGGAAAATAAAATAGTCGTGGTAGGACTCAAAATTATAATTCGTGATGCCATGGTCGACAATGACTAGTGGTCAACAATGACCTCTGGTGATTGATTGCGGCCTTTAGTGGTAGGTCGTGACCTTGGGTTACCGATGACAATCACCGAGAATTTAATAATTAAGCATTAGTAGTCAACTCAATTTTCTCTTCTCCTCCTCCATTAAGTGAGAATTGGGTTTAGTTTATAGTTTTTGAGATGAACATGTTTGTTAATTTAACCAACCTCCTAAAACACTCCATTAGACGGTGGTTCACATTAATTTTCTTGATCAAATATAGTTTTTTCAATATTTTACTGCCTTAATAATCTCGAAAAATTGGCTAATCATGAGCTATTTCACTCCTATTGTTATGGTATGACTCATATATCATATATGGACAGGCGATGAAATGAAGCGTAGCTGAAGAATTTGTCCAAATCAGGAAGTTACGTTATGTGGGTTAGGGTGCAGAGGCAACGCCCCGCGGCACGGTACAGTGGTAATGTTGTAATTACATGTTGTGCTTAGGGTTTACTTCTGGGGTTATAAATAGGCATGTTAGTAGTCCCATGACGTAGGCAACTTTGCCGAACCTCGTTAAATCTCTGTGTTATAAATAGGCAAAATTAAAGCACTTATTATACTACTATTTATTAAGAAAATTTTATTAATTTTATATTTTATTTCTATCTTGTATTATCTATATCTATGCCCTTCAATATCAACATAAGATTCAACTTAGCAAAAAGGCATTGAATTCTAACACATTAGAGAAAGTTCAACATCGTATTTACATTACACAACATTTTTTCTTTCAAGGTACCGTGCAACTTCACTTTTTATCCACATGACTCATTATGATTGGAGGTAGAGATGAATCGTTATACCATAGCAGTGTGAGTTTTAAGAATAAAGAAAAAATATATTCATAATTAAAGTACGTAATATAAACTCTTCTAAAATTGAAAAGATGTGGACATCATACATTTTAATAGAACTTCTGCACTGTAAACAAACCAATCGAAATAATGAAAATTTTGAAGAAGCGGCTTAGACAATTAGATGATATCACAACGTGTAGATTGCAATATGAATCAATAATTCTTTTTGATATATGCAATATGCATACAAGGTGTAATGGCCTTAGAGCGATAGTTCAATTGAAATGTGCAAAGCTGCAAAATTATCTCATAATTAAATTTGGGTCAGACCTATTCAATTGCTAGCTTAGTTGAACTAGGAAAACTGTTGTGAACTCGCTCTGCCGAACACCAAATTCACCTTCCTGTTGCCGAAGGTTTTTGAAAGAACTACAAAACTGTTTGTTGTTCCAATGCCTTGCTGCAGCGACTGGGTTGTCCAAGAACACCTTTAGCTTGTTGTAACTGTTGAATACCACCTTACTGGATTCTGGAATTTGTCGTAATCACCTTGCTGAAATCGAATACCTGGTTCTTGCTTCTCGTTCTTTGGACAACCCAAGAACCACCTGCTTCTTGCTGTAGCCGAATGGGTCACCTTGCTGCCGAAGCCAGAACCTGTACCCCTTCTTGTAGTTGAAAGAAAAGAATGTTGAACTTTTCTTTCTTGACAGCTGAGGCAGCCCTTGCCAAGTTTCTTGCTTCATGTTCGCTGCAGTTCGTCTTCTACCTGTTTCCAGAAGACTCGCTGCTTTGACCTGCTCTGCCTGCCGTCAAGAAACTGGGCTGTCAAATGGAAACACCTTGTTGCAGGCATAAGGAAATGGATTGTCGATTCTCTGGACTGTTGTATAACGACAACTGTAGCCAAGAAGTGGGAAAACGCAGCAAGCAAGACGGGAAAAAATAGGAAGGAATAATGCAGGAAATGAAATGCAAGAACACAAACACAAGAACACAACCAATTACGTGGTTCGGCCTATAGACCTACATCCACGAGAGGGAATCACTAACAAATTCACTAAGGCAAAGAACAATTACAGGCCTTTTACATCAAGGAATGACCACTCTTCTAGATCTCTCCCTCTTGAAATTACCTCGATACAAGATCTAAGACTCATCCCTCAATTCTTAAAACCGCTCCCCTTCTTCTTCTTCTTGGACTGATTTCCTTCCTCTTCTTGGTCTTCTTGGTCTGATTTCTATTTTCCTCCTTATAATGGCCTCTCCCCTCTACAAGCCTATCTTCTTCCCTTGTAGTAGCCTCCTCCTACTTTCCTACATGCCTTCCTCATCTATTTATAGATGAGCCCCCCCATGTAGACCATAGAGCTCACAAGGAAATCACAAGTATGCAATTGCCTTAGTTAAACAATTGAGAGGCATATATAATAATTCTCTTCCTTAACTCTCAATTACGAAGCTTCATAATAGAGATCCCCTCCACCTTGTCCTGGGGGGCCCATAGCCCTTGGTAGAGTCTGCTAAGTCCAGACAGTTCCTAAACTTAGCAATCACATTTTTTCGTTTCCTTACTCCTTTCACGACGATATGAGAACCTTTAGTTACTTTGATATGACCATTTTATGCCTTAAAAGAGTATCTGCTTGTCTTCAACATACCTAAAGAAAACAGATTTCTTTTGAGCTCTAGTACGTACCTGACATGTTGCAATATTTGTTCAGCTCCATCAAATATCTCTAATCTGATTGTTCCACTGCCGACCACTCTGCAATCCTTGTTATCTCCAACTAGTACGGACCACCATTTTCCAGTTGCAATGTCTCGAACCAGTCCTTATGAGAACACATGTGGAAAGAGCACACCGAGTCGATGATCCACTCCTTGCTGGATTCTGATTAGATGATCACTAAGGCTTCAGCTGAATCATAGTGGTCTGATGCTATGCTTGCCTCTCCAGGATCTTTAAGATTTTCTTGATATTTTTTCTTCCTGTCAGGACAATTCCTCTTGAAATGATCATCATTGCGACAATGATAACACTTAAAATATCCTTTTGATGATTGAGTTCCACCCTCCTTTCTTGATCTTGATCTGCTCTGACCGTTTCTTGAGTCTTCCTTGTCTGATCTTTCTCTAACGGTAAGACTGTCTCTGATTTCTTTGTCAATCTCATGTTTTCTTTAGAGTTCTTTAGCTCTAATCAGTGCTTGAACCTCTTCCAGAAAAATTATTTGCACCATTCCATAGAGCATCGCGTCTTTGAAATGCTCTTAGCTCTTAGGAATGGAGTTCACCAATAGTAGTTTCTTGTCCTCATCATCAATCTTGACGTCGATGTTTTCAAGATCATCAATGATCTTGTTGAACTCGTCAATCTGCTCTGAAACTGATTTGTCTTCATGCATCTTGAAGGAGTATAGGCGTTGCTTCAAGAAGAGTCTGTTAGCCAGAGATTTTGTCATATAGAGTAGTTCGAGTTTGGCCTAATGCGTTTGAGTCGTCGTCTCCCTCGAAACTTCTCTAAGAACTTTATCGCCAAGGCTCAAGATTATCAAACTATGAGCCCTGTCCAGAATCTCATTCTTTTTTTTCTTGGTCATGTCGGTCGACAGTACCGTCAGGCCTTGCAAGACTTCTATAACGCCTTGCTGCACCAACATAGCTTTCATCTTCAGTCTCCACAGGCCGGAGTCATTCTTCCCGGTGAATTTTTCGATGTCAAATTTGACGGTTGCCATTATCGTGGCTGGAATTCCCACAGACATCGCCAATTATTGTGAACTCGTTTCGTCGAACACCAAATTCACCTTCCTATTGCCAAATGTTTTCAAAAGAACTACAAAATTGTTTGATGTTCCAATGCCTTGCTGCAGCGACTGGGTTGTCCAAGAACACCTTCAGCTTGTTGTAATTGTTGAATGCCACCTAGCTGGATTCTGGAATTTATCGTAATCACCTTGCTGGAAACGAATTCTTGGGTCTTGCTTGCTTCTTTTTCTTTAGACAATCGAAGAACCACTTGCTTCTTGTTGTAGCCGAATGGGTCACCTTGTTGCCGAAGCCAAAACTTGTACCCCTTCTTATAGCTGAAAGAAAAGAATGCTGAACTTTTCTTTCTTGACAGCCGAGTCATCCCTTGCCAAGTTACTTGCTTCTTGTTCGCTACAGTTCGTTTTCTGCCTGTTTCAGAAGACTCCTTGCTTTGGCATGCTCTGCCTGTCCTCAAGAACCTGGGCTGCCAAATGGAAACACCTTGCTGGAGGCCTAAGGAAATGGATTGTGGATTCCCTAGACTGCTTTGTAACGACAACTGTAGCCAAGAAGTGGGAAAATGTAGCACGCAATACGAGAAAAAACAGGAAGGAATAATGCAAGAAATGAAATGCAAGAACACAAACACAAGAACACAACCAATTACATAAGACCGTTCTTGCAAGAAAGCCGAATACCTTCAGCCCAAGAAGATTGACTGTCGAAGACCATGCAGCCAAAAACCTGGACTATCGTAGAAACAGCTTAAACTGTCGATTCCCTGGACTGCTGTATAACGGAAACTGTAGCCAAGAAGTGGGAAAACGCAGCAAGCAAGATGGAAGAAAAACATTAAGAAATATTGCAGGAAATGAAATGCAAGAACACAAAAACAAGAACACAACCAATTACGTGGTTCAGTCTATAGACCTATGTCCACGGGAGGGAATCACCAACAAATTCACTAAGGCAAAGAAGAATTACAAGTTTTGACAGCAAGGAATGAACACTCATCTAAATCTCTCCCTCTCGAAACTACCTCGATACAAGATCTAAGACTCCTCCCTCATTTCTTGAAGCCTCTCCCCTTCTTCTTCTTCTTGGACTGATTTCCTTCCTCTTCTTGGTCTTCTTGATTTAATTTTTATCTTCCTTCTTGTAGTGGTCTCTCCCCTCTACAAGCCTATCTTCTTTCCTTATAGTAGCCTCCTTCTACTTTCCTACAAGCCTTCCTCATCTATTTATAGATGAGGCCCCCCAAGTAGACCATATAAGTTCACAAGGAAATCACAAGTATGTCATTGCCTTAATGAACCAATTGAGAGTCATATATAACAAAAACAGTTGGGTTACTCTTCCATTCCACAATGATATTTATCAACTTGCAACACAGACATAACATTCAAATAGTTCCTCCAGATATCCCAGAAATTAACTTAGTTGGCGACCCACCCATTCAACAATATAGCGCTTTATATGACTACAGGAAGCACCACAATGTATATTTGTTTAATATTATATTATGGTCAAAATTTGATGTCAAAGTTGAAAGCACAAAAAATTATCCTCAAACGTAACTACTCTCTCTCTCTCTCTCTCTCTTTCTCTCTCTCTCTCTCAAGATGCCCTAATTTAAGAGAAAATATTACGTCTGATAAACCGAATATGTGCTAGACGACATGCATCATGTCACGCTGCCCAATACATGACATGGTATAATCCACGTTGTCATTCGCACATTCACACAACAAATATAATATTTTCTCCTAATTTAGGTGGATGTAATTTTTTCTCCTAATTTAGGTGGTGTATTAAGAGAAATTTTGTTCCGACATGTAATAAGGTATAAAGATTTTGCTGAAGAGAACTAATATTAACATCTATTCTTCTATTTTGCAAAGTTTGTGAATACCAGTGCGGTAAATATATAATTCTATATCTTTTTGTTCATCTTACATATATTTTGTCGGCTGTATGCATATTCTTGTCTCGCATNGATATAAAGATTTTGCTGAAGAGAACTAATATTAACATCTATTCTTCTATTTTGCAAAGTTTGTGAATACCACTGCGGTAAATATATAATTCTATATCTTTTTGTTCATCTTATATATATATTGCCGGCTGTATGCATATTCTTGTCTCACAGAATTGATGGTTCATCTTATAATCTTCAAGTTGTATATCTCCCAAAGTGTTTTATATTCCATAAATTTTCTTTTATTTAACTTATTAGTCTAAAACAAATTCTTAATATCTAAACCCACATCTATTTCTTCTTTAACAAAATTCATCAAGGAATTTTAATTAATATGAATGAATTATTTTCATCTAATAAATAAATAATAGATTATAATAATCCATCTCCATCTATTGCCTGTTCAAATATCATTTTAGAATGTTATAATTAGAATGCCATTATTGAACAAGATGATATGTTGATACAAATACATATATATAGGCAATCGAAAAGAATAATGAAAACTATCTAATGAATAACAATGACCTCAATATTGAAAAAAATAAATTATAATAATAATAAATATGCTTGCTATAAATATTAAAAACATATTTTAATATTTATAATAATAAAAAAAAATTAATAATTTTAAAACTGTTAGCCTATCTTGAGTGATTGTTCAAATCTGAGGAAATGTTATAATTCTAAAACATATTAAGCAAAATTTACATCACACCATCATTTAATTAAATCTTTGAGAAGTCTTCTCAAATAAATGTATATGATACTCTTTCTATTTAGACTAGTTGAACCACTTAAAAATAGACTTAAATAACTTCCTTATATAAATTTATTAGTTTATTTAAAATATGGCACAACTCTTAAATTAGCTGTATGAATCAAAAAGAAAAGTTACATCTGACTTGAAAAGAGACTTTATTAAAGCTATCACTTCCTTTTGAGCATTAGCTTGAATAAATAGTTAATTTCCTTCCACTTCAGAGCAAATTAAGTATTCACAAGAGCCCAAAGAAAATATGTATGATTTGAACCCACAACTTCACAATGAGAAATTACACCCTCAACTACTATGTCACAGTCATGTTGGAGGTATAATCGGTCGGTGTATGCTGCCTAAGCCAATATTAAAATTTTAAGGTATGCTTTGCCGTCATCAATATCTTTAGTCCTATGTTGCCATTAAAGAGCATGCAGGTATTATCTTTAATTGATTCACTTGTAACCTATCATAATTACAAAATTGTGTTGCCAAAGTCTTTTGGAGATTCGTGTAGGACTTGTATGCTGGGAGGCCTAAATGTTAAGTAGTTAGTTTAGATAGGCAGAAAACTGGGAATATGCCCACCGGGTTTATGTTACATAGCACCCAATTCTTATGTATTTACTTATCCTACACCCAAACTTTGATTTTTATAAGTTAATCTTGCTCCTTCTCCATTGAATGGCCTGGCCACTATGCATTTTCAACTCCACTTTAAAATGAAGGAGACAACAAGGATCTAGCTAAGGGAATTGAAGATGGATCAGGAGAGCTTCATTCATCACATATAAATGACCTTGAGGAGTAGTTATTTAGTGTGAGTTATTGATCGAGCCAATGGTGCTAGTATTGATGATAAGTCAAGCGTTCTTGGTTGAGTACTCGAACTACATGGATCTATCATAGGAGGCACTGGATAATATATTGATAAAAAAGAAAGGTATGACTGGCGTGAATATTTGAAAGCTTGTTTTTAGGTTAATCAAGAATAGAGAAGACGTTGAATGATTTGAATTTAAAAAAAAAAATTATTATATTATATAAAGTTTAGAGATATTACATTTTTTAAAGAATTATTTCTCTAATGAAAAATAGATTAAAAAACATTGATAAAAAATCTTTAATTTATAGAAAAAATTATAATAAAAAATGATGTTGAAAGATCTCGAAAATATTAATGATTATATCTCATATTTGTTATAACTATATATTTAGAGGGTTATAAATTATATTAAGGATCTTGAGGATCACTATTTATTTCTCTCCATAATTAGAGAGATTAGCTATCTCTTATATTTTGTTATTTTTTATTTCATTTTCTACTGTATTATATTTTTATTATTTTTCTTACCAGTAAGTCTTGTAATGGGTATTTATACCTCTTTTTTTCATCAATAAAATTAAGTCCTCTTATATATGTTCAAGGTATCAGAGTCATAGCAATCTTCTTTGGTATGACGACTATTTCCTCTTCCTCCCAAGAAATATCCTCCGTCTCATGTGCCCCAGTTCTAACTGAAATCGATGGCACTTCCTCCCTCATCACTGGCCATAAACTCAACGGCCAGAACTACCTCCAGTGGTCCCAATCTGTCATGATATTTATCTGCGACAGAGGCAATGATGACTATATCACCGGTGATGTCATCGCTCCGACCAAGGATGACCCAAAATTCCGGACATGGAATACTAAAAACCACATGGTCATGTCGTGGTTAATCAATTCCAAGACCAACGACATCGGCAAAAATTTTCATCTCTACGGCATGGCCAAGAGTATTTGGGATGCTACTCAAGAGACATACTCTCACTCGGATAACACATCCAAGCTCTTCGAGATCTAGTCAATCCTCCATTATCTTCGCCAAGGTGATCAATCTGCAACTCAGTATTTTAATGCCTATGAAGTCCATGCCTGGTCATGTACTCGGACTCCAACTTATACCATCAGATCATCGAGCAAAAAACCATATTCAAATTCCTTTTCGGCCTCAACAACTCTCTCGATCATGTATGCTCTTGTGTATTAGGCTTCAAACCACTACCGAGCATTCGCGAGGCCTTCTCAAGGTGGCCCGCTGCCTCATGTTTTCCTCTAACATGCTTAAGTATCTAGTCCAACTCTTTCTCAAATTGTTTCCCCTCACCAAGGCAATTGCCCAAAATCTACCTACCAAAATATTTGGTTACTCATCCTTTGTTCACATTCATTCACACAATCGCAGCAAACTTGACCCTAAATCTACTAAATGTATTTTCCTCGGCTACTCGCCTCTTCAAAAAGGGTATAAGTGTTACTCTCCTCTCACAAAAAAACCTACAACACTATGGATGTCTCATTCTTTGAAAATCAACCTTACTATCTAAATTCTAATATTCAAGGGAAGACTTTAAGGGAATATCAATCTTAGGGGGACAACGATTTCATACCACCACATACCAAATCCTCGTCCCTTGAATCAAACTCATTATCTCCCAACTCGGATTCAGTAAGTTCATCCAACTCACATGAAAATGTATCTAACAATCAGTCTCCGTCTAGTCCTCAAGTATCGAACTCGTCACCCATTCTTGCACCACCTCCCATGCACAACAAGCACATAGACCACCCAACACATCCAACACTAATCCAAGAGTCAGAACCGGATCAAACTTCTACAGAAATCCACTTAGGTACGAACACACTTGAACATGAATCTATTATACCTATGATTGATGACTCCGACATTCCAATTGCTTTAAGGAAATGTGTTAGGTCCATCCGACCTCCACTCAAGTATGAACACACGATGCTTCCAATCTCTAACTTTGTGTCCTATAAAAGACTATCTTCAACATACCGAGCCTATGTCACCACATTCGACAATACACACGTCCCAAACACCATTGATGAAGCTCTCAAACATTCGGGGTGGAAAGCGGCTATCAATGAGGAGGTAAGAGCCCTACAAAAAAATTGTACATTGACTGTTTCAGACCTGCCAAAAGGAAAGAAAGCAATTGGCTGCAAATGAATTTTCAAAGTCAAACACAAGGCAGATGGTACAATTAAGAGATTAAAAACACGTCTCGTAGCAAAAGGATTTTCACAATCCTACGATATTGATTACCAAGAAACCTTTGGCCCCATGGCCAAACTTAACACCATCTGAATTCTTCTCTCACTTGCAGCAAATGAAGACTGGCAGCTACATCAACTCGACATGAAAAATGATTTCCTAAATGACAATTTGGAAGAAGAAGTTTACATGGAAGCACCTCCCGGACTAGAAGCATCCTTTTCAAACAACAAAGTCTACAAACTCCAAAAATCATTATACAGCCTCAAAGAATCTCCCCGAGCATGGTTTGATAGATTTGCAAAATTTGTGACAAAACACAGGTATACTCAGTGTCAGACATATCACACTCTTTTCGTGAAAACATCTCCTGAAAAGAATATTGAAATTTTAATCGTATACGTCGATGATATCATCCTCACTGGAAATCATGAAGAAGAACTCACAAATCTGACAATGATTCTCACTCAAGAATTCAAAATCGAAGACCTCAAAAACCCAAAGTTCTTTCTTGGCATGGAACTAGCTCGATCAAAATGAGGAATATTTGTGTCACAACCGATATATATTTTGGACCTGTTGGAGGAAACATGTATGCTCGGTTGCAAACCCATTTATACTCCAATGGATCCCTATAAGAAGCTCGACATTGAGAAAAATATTGCACATGTGGATAGAGGAGATATCAACGACTCGTGGGGTGACTCATCTATCTCTCACACACATGACCCGACATTGGTTTTTCTGTTAGTGTTGTTAGACAATTTATGAACAACCGTACGAAATAACACATGAATGCAGTCTACGAAATCTTGAGATACCTCAAGATGACTCTAGGCAAAGGGCTACTGTTTCAAAGAAATAAGGATCGAAGTATAGAAGCGTATTCGGACACAGATTGGGCAGGGGATGTCTCAGACCAATGATCGACCTCTGGCTATTGCACTTATGTTTGGGGAAACATAGTCACTTGGAGAAGCAAAAAGCAGCCTGCGATATCAAGAAGCAGTGCTGAAGCTGAATTCAGAGCTCTTGCACTCGGGATCTGCGAAGGAATGTGGATTTGAAGAATACTCAGTGAACTCAGAATGCTAACTGAAAAAACTGTCAAACTACAATGCGGCAACCAGGCAGACATCAGCATTGCAAAGAATCCAGTACATTATGACAGAACGAAACACATCGAGATCGATCGACACTTCATCTCAGAAAATTTTGAGAGAGGAGTCGTCGAACTTGCATACATCCCTTCACGATATCAAACAACAGATATCCTCACTAAGCTTCTCCCAAGAATCAACTTTGAGAATTATGTAACAAGTTAGGCATGTAAAATTTATACAACCCAACTTGAGGAGGAGTGTTGAAAGATCTCAAAAATACCAATGATTACATTTCATATTTGTTATAACTCTATATTTAGAGGGTTATAAATTATATGAGGGATCTTAGAAATCTCTATTTATTTCTCTCCTTAATTAAAGAGATTAGATGTCTCTTATATTTTGTTATTATTCATTTTCTTTTCTACTGTATTATGTTTTTATTACTTTCCTAACCAGTAAGTCCTGTAATGAGTATTTATACCCTTTTTTTCATCAATAAAATTAAGTCCTCTTTTATCTTTTCAAATGATGTTACTACATTGACTAGTTAAAATAAGAAAAATATTAGAAACAATAAAAGAATTAGAAAAGAATAATTTTTAGGTGATAATTTTTATTCTATTTAACTGAAATATTTATTTTAGAAAATGATCCCACTGCTTTTGATTAAACTATGAATTCTATAAATGCATCTTCTTAGATTGAGTCTATCAATAATGAAATATATTTCATCTTATCAAAAAAGACATGGATATTTTTCTGATTTATCTCGTAATTGTAAAATTATTGGATGTAAATAGATCCTCATAAAGAAATTAAATCAAAAGGATCTATAAACAAATATATTTATTTAAGTTCATGTCCAGTCATCTCCCTCTGAAATGAACATCAGTGTCAAACTCAAACATGAGATCTCGCCATCATCAGTGCCAAACTTAAAAGTTCATTGTCTTTCCTGCGCACTTCTTCGGCCAAAATCAAATCACGAATATCATCACATTTCAGTTTAAATTTACCTGCAGAACTACTAACTGTCATCTTCATGGCTTCTCAACTATTTTTCAATGATACTAACAATATCAGCGCATGTATCTCATCATCAAAATCAATTTCAACAGACGACAATTGATTTTTGATAATATTGAAATTATTCAGGTGTTGAGTGACAAAAACACCTTCGGCAATCTTCAAGTTGAATAAATTCTTCACCAAGTATATATTGTTATTCACCGATAGCTTTTCATACACACCCAACAAGGCTGTCATGAGGTTTGTAGTTGTCCTCTCCTTAACGACGTTGTATGCAACAGACCTCGATAGTGTCAATCAAATAACCCCAGAACTTGTTAATCCAATAAATTTCATTCAGCCTCATCAATTCTTTCAGGTTTTTTCTCCAATAACGTAAGATGAAGTTTCTTCCCATAGAGGTAATCATCTATCTGCATTCTCCAATAACCAAAATCTGTGTCATCAAATTTCTTGGTCCATGAAACTTTCACTTCATCTGCAACCATCATTCTTCCTCAGATCCGAAGAAATGCTATGATACCAGTTTTTGTGAGATATACACCAGTTGATGTGCTATATGTATAAAAAAAAAGGGGAACGATCAAAGAAGCGAAAAAATAGAACAAAAAAATTCACACCAGAAAATAGTAACACAGCAAAATACATAGATTATGTGGTTTGGAAAATTGCCTACGTTCATAAAGTTGCAGATGACACCAGTCGATCATCTCGACTTACAAGAGGAATCTCTCACTTATTTGCTCTCTCTTCTTCTCTCTCTATACCGAGATACACCGAAGAAGACAAACTTATTAGAGAAATAAATCTAATTTCTCTTCTGTCACAAGCCACTAAGAATAAGTTAAGGGAGAACAATCTTTTTCTTCTTCTTTCTTTTTCCTTTACCGCAAGGAACTACACCTTGCACTTCTCTTCCTCTATCCCAAGGAAGCCCGAAGAAGAACACAAAAAATCGTGAATCTATATTTTCTTCCTCTTCTGTTCGCAATTAAAGGAGACAGGGGGTGGCGTCGTTTCACGAACCTGGAGGCGGGAGCAGTTCACAAACCCGCCGGTCGCGACATTTTGTGATCGGGAACAGAGGCGGGAGCGGGCGCTTTGTGGGAATGCACAGATTCGCGAAACTGGTGAAGCGACGTGTAAAGTGGCTTCACGCGTGCGCGGGAGCAGGCGGAAGCAAGGATCATGCTCCATCTAACAACAAATAATATTAATTTTTTTTTATCAACTCAATTTAACAGGAAAGATTTATGTTAAGCTTACATAATACTAGATGTAAAAATTAGTAGAGATGTAATCAAAATATCTAATTTATAGTCATATTATGTTCATAAACATCTTACAAATTTTAATTATCGAGATGAAAATATCTTGTTAACACTCCATTTATCTTATTAATAATTTGAGTGATTGTTTATCACACCAAAAATATTTTCAAAAAACTATTTGTCTTATGCATTTGTTAAACTATTCTCTAACTAATATTGTTGTATTATAACAAAATTGAGTAGATATACAAGTAACCTAAGTGAAACTTATTGAAAATTATATAAAGATTTTTTATTATAGTAAAGAAACAATAAACTATTTCATTCATTATAATGTTTTTCTTTCAGTACTAGAATGATATTATGATACTAGTTGAATTATTGTTATTGAATTTACAAAGTTCACTAATAGTTATGTCCTCACATTTTGTGGTAGTGCAATATCATGGAAATCTACTAAATATGAATATCTAGATCTACTATGAAAGCATAATTTATAGCATTTGATCTTTCTACTTTTGAAACCGAGTGGCTTAAAAATATATTAACTTACCATATATTGGCAAAAATGTAGCTTTTATTTTAATAAAATGTGATAATGAAGCAACTATAACAAAAATTAAGAAGTGTAAAATATGGTGATAAAAATGTCATATAGGAATAAGACATTACTATTTATATGAATTATGTAAAAGATGTTTTGTCACTTGTATTTTATTTGCTCTGAGAAAAATATTATAGATCTATTAACAAAAGTTACAAATTAGTGCAACCAATGCTTGATCTACTCTAAGTATAGTGTGTTTTTAGCACACCTCTCTCCTATGTTATTTCAATCTTATTAGTTTTATTATATGTACTTTTTGGTGTTGAATTTATTTCTTAATTTTATATTTTCAGTTTGATTCTATAGGTCTAACATGTAGCCCTTTATTAAATAAAGTTCTGTTTTATTATGTTGTAGAGAAGTTCGAGCTTCAAAATAGTTGCACAGTGTGTTCCCCGGCGTTTCTCATGATCATTTTCTTAGATTGTTTTCATCAGTGGTGCACATAACTTATCTTGTTTTATAAATCCAATTAATTTCATCTCGATCCATTCACAGTGTGAAGATGCATCAGACATTGTTTTTTTGTGTCCTCTCACAACTGTCAANTCAGTTTGATTCTATAGGTCTAACATGTAGCCCTTTATTAAATAAAGATCTGTTTTATTATGTTGTAGAGAAATTCGAGCATCAAAATAGTTGCACAGTGTGTTCCCGGCTTTTCTCATGATCATTTTCTTAGATTGTTTTCATCAGTGTTGCACATAATTTATCTTGTTTTATAAATACAATTTAATTTCTTCTCGATCCATTCACAATGTGAAGATGCATCTGACATTGTTTTTTTTATGTCCTCTCACAACTGTCATATTAGTTTCACTTCACAAAACTAAGCTTAGATAAAGATAAAGCCTTATCTCTATATCAACACATTTTTCACATATCTCATACATAAGATTAATACAATATTATATATCTTAATAATTTCTTAGGCTGGTGAAATTTTGGAGTATAGCAGGAGTGAGAGAGAGAGAGATCTTTTTAATGGGGCTAGCTGGTCTACTCTCAAAAGCAATAGCAAACTCTCCAATCATATCTTGTAACGTAAAATTTCTCAATCTGCTCCCCCATTTTAGCCTAACGCTCCAATCATAGCAAATTAAACTGAGCTATACACAGCAGTAGGAGACAACTGGCTCTAATATATGGACCTGCCACTTCACTTCCACTAGAGCAAACCGACTTGTATATTATTCTTTTTACAGCAAAAAAAACAAGAAATAAATTCATCTGTGGCCTCAATCATTGTTTTTAGGACTCTCTGGAGCCGAAAGGATCTGTAAAGTTTTCAATTTCTGGTTCTTTCTTGACTCTTCAGTCAGTATTTGACACATACTGGCCGAGAAAAGAAGGTGGTACAGATGCTATGTTGGCTGCATGGGCCAGCCTACATCTCCATGAAAACAGCTATATATTCAATTGTATAAATGGAGCAGCCAAAAAGTTAGGGAAATTTACATAGATGCCACCCAATTCCTATGCATTCATATATCTAACACTTACTGTTATTCCACCCAAATCATTCATATTACATAAGAAAAATATTTCCATACTAACTTTTACAAAGTAAAATACATGTTTTCATGCATTAGTGAGGTGCTATGTGGAATAAAAATTCTAGTTTAGGCTGTACATATGTAAATACATAGGAAGTGATTGGTATGCCTGTAAATCTTCCTTCTACAATTTGTTTTTCGACACCACATGCATTAGGATGATTTTATGTTTGTTTGTTTTTTGTTTTTTTTTTTTTGCTGGCAAAACTCACACCCCTCGTTTAAGCCATGATTAAGAAATAGTCCCACTAGCTAGCAACATGAACGAAATAAGTGACATTTTATTCCAAGAAAATTCGAAAGAGGCAAAAAAAATCTTCTTTAACTTGCTAGCGATCACTGAGAACCAACTGTGGCCACCCATTCTTCTTTTGGTCGTCAGCCTGCCATCAGTTGCTTAAGCCAATAAATGAATGTATTGCATAAAAAATGCTTTCATCTTTTAAGCCACTATGATATTTGCTTGGCAATAAGTGACACCTAATCCTATTTCCAAGCCAATGAGTTACAACTACGACCAACTCCTATGTGGCTATATCCAATAGCATTTTGTTTTTATATTCTCAGCGTAATTTTATTTTAATCCGATTAAAAAATAGATAAGATCGCCACGCTAGATTCACACACGGAGAGTTTTGGAATGAATAATAATTATAATAATTATAATAATTATGAAATAAATATGAGTTTCTTATTATGCTTTAAGATGGACACAATTAGATAGTTTTAACCTTATTGTGTTTTTGTGTGCTATGAATTTTACAATACTAAAATAATTTAGCATCTATGGGCTATATAGAAATCCCACATGCGCAGATAAATAATTTGAGAGAAGCAAGAAAAAAGATAAATTTTCTTGTGTGAAAAACCTAAGAAGTTAAAAAAATTAAAGGGCATTGCCTAGTCGGAATAGTGCTTGCAAGTTATTAATGGGTAAGAAAGATCCTCCCCATAGTTGTAGAGGGCATTGATACAATTTAATAGCTATGAAACATGAAAGATATCTCTTATGGTGGGAGTAGGAAGGGTGTTAAAGTGTTAGAGTCTTATAAAATGATGAGTGGAAAACAATAATTGATGTTGGATATTAAAGTTGAGACACATCTGATGATTGGATTGGTCGTTTTTCTTGATATGAGTTGAGATTGGGCAACCAAAAAGATAAGTGCCAAATATTGATAGTTAATATACGTTAATCATTGGTAGGTGTGATGAGTAATGATCAACAAAGGACTTCAAAAGTCATGTGATGATGAACGAACAACAGAATCATTTTTCTAATAAAAGAGGAACCTAAACGATTGGGAGGTCAAGCATTGGATATTGACGACTAGCAAGGCCCAAACAATCGATAAATTGGAGCTATGGTTGACAAGGAATATCAGAAATTGAGTGATGACAAGCAAATAACAATCAGTTTATTTATAAGATATGAGAATAAAAAAACTAATAAGAGGAGTCAAATGTGCTAAATGTTGATCATTAGGGTTCATTAGATGAAGTTCGTTGTAAAATCATAAAAGTGGATATTAGTGGTAAGAAGCTTAATTGTTCTTTTAACGATAGAGAATAACAAGAGATCGGATATGAAGACATGCATCAAGTATTAATGAATGCTTAAATTTGAATTTCAATAATTGGAAAGTGTTAAGTGATGGTTGATGTGAAATATTAGAAATTAAGAGATGATGAACAATCAACTTGATGTTTCTCTTCATGAAACATTATACTAAGTGATTGGTAAGTTGGATTTCAAACTTTAGTAGCTAGCAAATGTCAGATGTTGTTTATTAGTAAGTATCAAATAATGATCCATGAAAAGATTATATTTCAAATTAAAGTGAGCAACCATTTCACTTACTTTAACTTATTATTTTTTTGGAGATTGAAAGATAATGTCAAATGTCCTCAAACATTAAACATCAAACATTATTGTACCAAGTGTTATGCGATGAGTGATAAGGAACCTCAAAAGTCATATAAAGTTAGACAATCAACTTGATCATTTTTCAAATAAAAGTGGAGATTAGACAAATGACAAGATTGTGATCAAATCATAGTGGATGATATATATTATTTATTAATATTTTGTAATTGATTAGCGATGATTGATGGAGTGTCAGATGTTATCCAAGAATAAGCATTTTGATTAATAATTCTTTAATAGAGGGGGAGATCATGTGGCTAAATAGATGGGTGTAATATATGTATGGTTGATTAATGTTGAACATCGGTTATTAAAAAGCAGTTAGCTAGTGATGGTTTAAGAAATGTCATAAGTTGTAATATAATGGTAAACTAACTTCTCCATTTCTTGATAGAATGATTGATGTTAGATGTCAATTGTTTGCATGTATCAAGTAAAACCTTATAAGGAGCATTAGAAGTTGAATAATGATAGACGATTGGCTTTTTCATTGTCCTCATTAATGGGACAATCATGCAACTAGGAAAACAAGCATAAAAAAGTGCATTTGATGAATGTTAGGTGTTATTTTTTATTGTAATATGAGGAGATTCTGAATGATTAGTAAAATGTCCATCAAATGTCATTGGTAGATAAATATCAACCACTAGTCCTTAACAAGTTTTGAGTGATGATACGTAAAGAATATACAAACTCAGATAAATGTGGTTANAAGGTGGTAGAGATGCTATGTTGGCTGCATGGGCCAGCCTACATCTCCATGAAAACAGCTATATATTCTATTGTAAATGGAGCAGCCAAAAAGTTAGAGAAATTTACAAAGATGCCGCCCAATTCCTATGCATTCATATATCTAACACTTATACTGTTATTCCACCCAAATCATTCGTATTACATAAGAAAAATATTTCCATACTAACTTTTAAAAAGTGAAATACATGTTTTCATGCATTAGTGAGGTGCTATGTGGATTAAAAATTATAGTTTAGCCTGTTCATATGTAAATACATAGGAAGTGATTGGTATGTCTGTAAATCATCCTTCTAAAATTTGNGTCAGGGCACTAGGCTCCACTAACTTGAGAATAATACATTAAATTGTCTAATTAGATAACTCAACTTACCATTCATCTCATATCTAAAAATCTCACAGTTTTCTAGTAGAGGGGTCATTTAAGTCATTTTTCCAAAATTCTTAGATAATTTATTACATGGATGAATAAGTTACCATGATCGTGTTATTTATTTTAGCATTGTAGTGTCTTCATAAACTCATGATTCAACGATTTTAGACTCAAATATCATTACAACTATAAGCATGCAAAAAATTTGAGGAAATTAAATCCCTCAAATGTCCTTGAGAAGTTTGTAGTTATACAAATTAAGGGTCTGACTTAGTCATGTTTGGACTCAAATCTAAGCATTCTTGATGTCATTTGGTCCATCTCATAGAAATGTATAGTCCTAATTATAATCCTTTTTCTAAAGTGAACTTCATCTCATCTCAATATTGATTCCACAAGTTTATAACCAAAATATTTTGGTGCTTTATGACTAAAAAATTATTTCAAAAATTTGGTTATATCAAATAAACTTCTTATTGATTTATCAAGTGTAAACTTAGTAACAATTTGATCAAACAGAAGCCCATTGGCGANTGTTCGGCTCGTTCGTTAAGAAACGAACACGAACAATTTCGAACACGAGTTTATTTCAAACAAACTAAATTTCAAACGAATCGAACAAGAACACAAGCTATGTTCGTTCGTGTTCGATTCGTTTACACCCCTACCAGTGAGTGATAACAAAGCACTAGAACAAGTGAGTAGGCAATATAATTGATCTAGTGTTGCTCATGAAGCAAGTAAGAAATGAATGTTTCTTCTTACCCAAGAAGACGTAGGTTTACTGAGTCAAACTAAGAACTTGTAGCTTCTCGATTACAGCATAGAGGCAAGGTTANATATATATTAATATTAGGGAGGTCAAGCTGGCTCGTCGTTCGCGAACAGCTCGTGTTCGGCTCGTTCGTTAAAAAACGAACATGAACAGTAACTTTACGAACAATTTCGAACACGAGTTTATTTCAAACAAACTAAATTTCAAACGAATCAAACAAGAACACAAGCTATGTTCGTTCGTGTTCGGTTCGTTTACACCCCTACCACTGAGTGATAACAAAGCACTAGAACAAGTGAGTAGGCAATATAATTGATCTTGTTTTGCTCATGAAGCAAGTAAGAAATGAATGTTTCTTCTTACCCAAGAAGACGTAGGTTTACTAAGTCAAACTAATAACTTGTAGCTTCTCGATTACAGCATAGAGGCAAGGTTCTCATCATCGATGCATTTTCTTGGTGATGGTTTAAAAGAAAGATGGGCATCCTATGTTTTCTTGTCATTAATATTTTGGTAAGAGGAATTCTTCTTTTCAATCTCTTTTTATTCCCCTAATTCTTTATGAGATTTTATCAACTCACCTCTCTATTAGTTTTTCATAAAAGGATTTGGTATTTTTTTTATATTCCTCTTATTTTTTTATTCTCTCATTAATATTTGATAGTGGATAATTAATCATCTTGCCTAGTGGATGTATATCATTATTAATTAATCGAAATAAATTTTGTGTTTTTGACCATGAAATTATTTTTATTTTTAGTATTAATAATATTTGTGCATAATTAATGTCAGTATTGTTTCTTCTAAGCTGATCCTATTGCTCTTTTTGGCATTCTTAAAGAGAGTTAACTAGGTCCTTAGTGATGACCATTGCCTTATGCAAACTATGTGGAGCTGCCTTATTATTCATCATTTTTCATTCTAGTTGAGAATTAAAGCTTTTTTGCAAATCATTTTATTCTATTTCCATTCATATTATCACAAGAAAACCGATTTTCCTTCCTAAGGTTTATCTATCAGGACTAATTCTATTATCATTAAATTTCTCTCAACTATTTGACATCATGAAAAATCAGCATTAGTATCAGATAGTACAAATATGTTTGGCATGCTAACATCTTAAGTATTGCAATATTAACTTAAAAAACAAGTGCTATTTATTCGTCAGTTCATTTTAAAAGTTATGTCATTAGTGTCATAAATAAAATTGATCCCGTTGGCTACCTAAAGAAATCTCCCATAAAAAATAAAAAAAAAAACAAGAAAAGACTAGATCAATCACAATTGCTTCATCCTACTTTGCACTTGATCTTTCCAGACTTAATACCGATTAAAACAAGAAACGATTAATAANTTATGTCATTAGTGTCATAAATAAAATTGATCCCGTTGGCTACCTAAAGAAATCTCCCATAAAAAATAAAAACCAAGAAAAGACTTGATCGATCACCATTGCTTCATCCTACTTTGCACTTGATCTTTCCAGACTTAATACCGATTAAAACAATAAACGATTAATAGTTAATTGCATGTGCTTCGAGATAACACTGAGATCAAACAGGACCAAAACCCAAATCGATCTTCCATAGAAAAAAATTCCCCGACGAGAATTAAGTCGTTACAAAAACGAGGATTATCGGAATAAAACAATGCGGATTANGAGATCAAACAGGACCAAAACCCAAATCGATCTTCCATAGAAAAAAATTCCCCGACGAGAATTAAGTCGTTAAAAAAACAAGGATTATAGGAATAAAACAATGCGGATTGCTTTCGGCACTCACCACTGCTCTGGGGTCCCATAATCGCGACGACTGCGTAGGAGAGGCCGCACTCACCAAGCCTTGCCGTTTTTATGAAATTTTCCAAACCAGAAACGTTGAACTCTCCGTCGGCGTCGATGAGGTGCGTCGAGCAGCACTCCTCCTCCATTGTTTGCGAATGAGAGCAAGATTCGAATGCCGTGGAGCACAGAGCTGATCGATGATTTCGTTATCCGACAAAATTATAGGGTTCCGAGACGAGGGAAAGAGAAAGAGAGCGGAGGATGAATGAAGGGTGCAGAGAAAAAGGCGGGGAGGCCACAGTGTCGGATGTTTGCTCTTTTTTCTAGACCGTCCGATTTGTAGTTCTTCGAAATAAACGATGTAGTTGGAAAATTATTAGGCGCCAAGTTATGCGGGGACCGCTAAAATGAGAGTTATATATATATATGAGTGAAAATTGTTAAGATAAATGCTATGAAAATGTTTTTATCTAATTATTTAAAAATTTAGCTTTCAACATGTATGATCGAAATCCAGGTGCTAAGATTGTCCGAAGAGCCTACTGAACTCGGCCATCTGCAGTCGTCTCTCTCAGGCTACGTTTGGGGCAGCTTAAATGATGTGGTGCAATGAGAAAATGTCATATTTGATGTTTTGTTTTGTGTGGTGTGACAACTTATTTGAAATTTTTTGTTAAAATGTGGTCGTGGGCTCGACCATGCGGCCTACATTTTATCGCTAACATATTACCCATGTTGCCCCTCCTCGCATTCAGGTCTCTTCTCTGTCCTAGCAGTTTGTTCTCTCTACCCCTCTCCCCTTTCTCCTCTTTCACGTCTCTGGCCTAGTGGTTCCCCCTCCTCTCTCGTTGTGAGTCATTGCATTAGTTAGATCTCAAGGGTAAATCCATTGCATTATTTGATGAACCATCCACTTTGGCAGGATGATTGCCCGAATGGCTATGATCCTCCTTCAGTTTGACATCACATACTTGTCAAAATGAGTCATCAAGGAACAAGCCACGGTATATTTCTTAGCTTCTCATTCTATACTGATAGTTTTGCCCCTTAGCAATGAGTTTTGGGATGAGCATATGTTAGAGTTAGATGGCTACAAAATGGGAGATATATTTTGATGGCTCTTCTTTCTTGAAGGAAAATTGTTTGGGAGCCATCACTCGTGTTAAATTAGGGTCAACCTCTATTCATATCTCTTAAGTGTCGTATCCTACGCTATTCTTATAGCTTGACGGAGTCTCAAGCTATAAATGAGGCAAAGTATGAAGTTCTAATCCTAAGAATAGAACTTTTTCTTTGGATGAGCGTAAAGAGAATCAAGATCTATGAAGTTTCTTAGTTTGTGAAGTCGAGTAATGGTGCCTGTAGGGTACTAAAACATGGGCTTTTGAGCTATAATGATTGGGCCCTATCTTTGATGGCCCACATTTCTGACGTGACCTTTATTAGAACATCATGGTTGATGAATGGTAAGACATATACCTTTGTTCAGTTTGAAAATGAATTGTTTAGCCCCTATGGATATCCCATGATAGCTCTAATCTGAAATTGAAGTGTCAAGTTGCTAGCATACTTAGATATACCTATAGTGTTACCATCAAGCATGTAGAGCAGAGTTGTAACTTTTTATGTCAGTCAAATTCATGATTGGTGGCAAGTTCTTATTGACTATTTAATCAGAGGAAGGCTATTAGATTATCACTCTTTGACAACTCAGATCCAAAAGAGAGCATTATCATTCATGAATGTATGTTGTACTAACACTTGCTTCATCAAATGTATCTCTGTATTATTGACAATGAAGAGACTTATAAGGTCACGAGAGATGTACATGAGGTTATTTATGAATCACACCAATCCAACCTAAAAATTAAGCTTAAAATTAGAAGAATTGAGCATTATTGGCCTTCCATGAATCAATATTATCTTGAGTACTCTAGACTATTCCCCTAATGCTAAATTTTTTGCCTAGTGTTACACAAAACCCCAAATGCCTTGCATCCAACTGCTGTGTATTGGCCCTTTGAGGCTTAGGATATTGATAATATAGAAGCTATAAAGGATTCTTGGCAGTTGTTGAATACTTTTTTTGAGTGGGCGGACGCTATACCCATAACGGAGATGAAAGATGAGGATGTCTTTCATTTTCTCATGTGGCATATGGTACACCACTTTAGAGTACTTCATTGGATTATTTCTAACAATGGATTGACATATTAAAACTCTAAGATTTACTTTTTTGTCACAATTTATTTCCCAATGGAAAATAATTTAGTTGAAGCCTTTAATAAATCAACGATGATCTTAATCAAGAAATCCCTCCCTTCTAAATAAAAAAGAGTGGCATGATCTACTCCCAAGTGTGTTGTTGGTGTATCATATGACTTATTGTACCTTCATGGGAGGAGCTACACCCTATACATCGACCTTTGAGGCTAAAGAAGACCTTCCTTAAGATGTTGTGTTGTCATCATTGTTTGTGACTGTACATCGTAAACTCTTTGCAGGCAACAATGCTCGTCTTGTTCTAGAATAGCTTCATAGTTTGTATGACCATAGATTGCAAGCCTAATAGAATCTAGAACTATACCAAGCTCGTATAACTTGAGCACACAACAGGCTGGTAAGACCCACGACTTTTAGTTTTGGAGAACTCATGCTTGTTTTGAGGTGCCCCATCATTTCTAACTGATACGGATATGATGAATTAGAGCTAACATCGGAAGGATCATTCATGATAAAAAAAATTTCTATGAAGGTGGAGTCTACATATTTGCTGATGTAGATGGTGGTCATCTAGTGCCCTCAATCAATGAGAGGTATTTGAAGAAATACTACATATGAGTTTCATGCATGTGTATTATATTTTCTTGCATTATTTATATTTTATAGTCATGGTGCCATCTCATGTACTAGTAAGCAGATTTCAAGAAATAAAAAATATGATATTCTATAAATTCTTTTGTATTTTCTTATTTCGTATATTTGCACATATGTTTGATATGATGCGAACTTGTCGTTCTTTTAGTAACTTGCTCATCTTCTTAAAAACAGCATCGTTAAAGCATGGTTGTCAAGATCTCAGGATATAAGATGATCTCACAATGTGTCAGATATTCCCTTAGTAACATTGATCCAAGCTTTAAAAGTTAATAGGATGAAAGCACACACTTCTCTTAGCTGTGTATCTTCTTTGCTTTGGCTAGTTTCAAACTGTCAGAATTTGTGATTTTTTAATGACATTATTCTTTGTTAAAGGATGAATTTAAGAAGCTAATTTTGTTATGTAGAAACAAGATAAGTAACTTAAAGAAGATTATTTATTCTTAGTTTAGCCAATTTTTGGTTGGGTCCAGGTTACCAAACATCAAAAGATCAATTCCTCTCTACAAAGAGAAGGAGGCTATGTCTTTCCCCTGTGTGAGTTGTGCCTTAGCTTAGGGGAATACATAAGGAAATAAAATGATCACACACTCTGACAAACATTCCCTCTATCGCAAAAGTCTAATCTTTCAAATCTAGAGGTGGAATGCTAATGCTCTTATTATAATTCCTAGTTGGGTCAATTTTGGTCAAGTCCGGGTCACCAAAACCTAATTTTTTTTTTTTTTTTTTTTTGTACTTCAATCATGTCAGGGAGTTTGAGCCTGACATTCTTGATTTAGCTAATATTGGTTGGGTCATGGATACCAAATCCTAAGTTTTTGATTGATTGTTGAATTGAGCATAGGATGGGCCAAGTGTTGGTCACCAAAACTAAATTTTTATTTCAAATTGGCACTCGAACCATTTCTGTGAGTTAGCACTCAGCATCCCTAATTTATCAAATATTAGCTAAGCCAAGATTACCAAAACTTAAGATTCTGATTGATTTTTAAATTGAACTCAATTGTTAAAGCCTGACACCATTTTTCATGGGTTTATTGCTTCCATAGTAAATTCATTTATGATTAGCAAAGGATTTGCACTATTTTTTTTTATCATACCTAAGTTCGACTCTTATATTGAGTATGAAATACCAACTCTTATGACTTCTATCATAAGTATTTCTTCATTTCTTCATAGTGAGACTCTTTCGACTTTAACAGACGAGATGGCAGCTCTCATGATTTCTCCATCTGATTTTGGTTGATTCGACTCGGTTCGGAATTCCTAAGCTCGAAACTATCCTCAGTGAGCATCACTGATATGGTTAATGAATGGGATTTTCTTGTCAGTTTGATTTCCAATATTCAAAATCAGAGTTATTATTATATTCCTCAGTACCGTGAGCCATATGCTTGTGTGTAGTGGAGACCCCTCTTTCTTTCCTTAATTTTATCCTTAGAGTTGGGTTTGGGTTACCAAAACCAGACATCTTCAATTTTAGTCGTAGAGGTGGATTTGAGTTACGAAAACCTAATTTCCATTTTTTTGTTGGCATTAATAAAATTAAAGAGCTAGAATTAGCCATCCTTGGTTTGGCCCCTTTATGCTTGGTCTGAAATAACAAAACTCAAAGTTACTATCCTGATGAGTCATACACTACTATTTTGGGAGATATAAGATGATATTTTATTCCTCTAATTCTCGGTTTAGCCAATACCGGTTGTGTCCAGTAAACCAAAACCCAAATTTACTCTCTTTAGCATGACTTGTATACTAATAATTATTTGACAATTACAAGAGGATGTTTCTTGGTGTATGCTTTTTGCCGATGATATACTTCTTGCGGATAAAATTATTACAATATTTCAACAAAAACTTAAATTATGGATGTCTACATTGGAGTTTAACGACCTTCATTTGAGTAGAACTAAAACTGAATACCTGGAATGTAATTTTAGTAGTAGTAGCTCTAGTGGCAGAGTTGTAACTATGGGTGATCAAATCATTGAAAGGTGTCAATGTTTTAGATATATCGAGTCTATTGTTCAAAGAGAAGATGATATAGATGAGGTTATTGTTGGTAGAATTCAATCTAATTGTTTAAAGTGGAGGAATGCTTTGGACCTATTGTGTGATAGAAAAGTTCTCCTTAGACTGAAAAAAAAAATTTATAAGATGGTGGTGAGACCCGCAATGATCTATGGCGCAAAATGTCAGTCTTTAAAAGAGAAGTATAAAAATAAGTTAAGTATTGTCGAGATGAAAATGCTTAGGTGGATTGGTGGAGCGACACTTATAGATAAAATGGGAAACAAATATGTCTGTGATAGGGTTGGTGTAGCTCTAGTGGCAGGTAAAATTAGAGAGTCCTTTTAAATGATTTGGTCATATTAAACATCGACCATTTGATGATCCAATTAGGAGAGTAGATATTTTAAACTCGACTTATGTTAAGAAAGGTAGAGGTAGACCTAGAAAGACTTGGACATATTGTATTAAAAAAATATCTTAATTTATTAGAATTAAATGAAAATATGATACTCAATAGGATGAAATTGAGAAAAAAAAGCTCATGCAGGCGACCCACTTAATGGGACAAAGGCTTGTTGTTGTTGTGACGAAACTCACTCGACCCTTTATATGAGAACCAATTATACAACTGCACCGCTTCAACTCCCACTAGAAAAACATCCATAATTTCTTCCGTCGATATGTTATCCTAATTTATAATTATTCAACGATATGAACATTTTAAAAGGTGAAATAATAAACATGAATATTAATATTATATAATTAAAATTATTTATGTTGTCTTTACTTCGGATACTATGTTATTTTTAAATGACTACATGATGTTATTGGACCAATTTATAATTCATATTAGGATTGATATTAGATTTATATTAATGATTCTTATAATAAACATGACTATTATATTAGATTAGTATAAATTCTAGAATATTATAAGGCATATTACTGTCATTCACCTCAATATGAACTCGCATACTTGGTGGCAAATTTTGAATTTTTGTGTGAGTAGTATGCTCCCTACACCTCAAAAAAACACCCAAATTATTAAAAACTAATTTTAATATAAATATAAACATAATTAATATATTAAATTAATTATTAAGTATTAATAAGTTATATTAAAAAAATGAACAATAAAAAGTTAAAGTTGGCATACTAATGAGCCCAATGTCATTGATAGAGTGTGGCGTTTGTGTTTTTTCATTCTATTTTTTATTTTTAAGGGAGTTGTCAATTTGTCCATTATATATATATTTTTGTTCTTTTGTATTTTATTTTTTAGAGGGAGTGGTCAGTTTGTCTATCATCGTATACTTTCATTTTCCGAATAAATCTATTTTTCGGATTATATGAATGATCAGGAGAAAAGAAAAACATAAAGAGACGTACATACGACAAAGACGACAAATAAAAGAAAGAAAATGAAGAGCTACATGCGATAAACCTAGTAAGAATAAGTCAAGCATGCCCGCTCCAATATGATCGAGTGTAGGCACCTTGGACCAGTATTGGAGAAAGAATACCTTCAAAAATCACCCACAATCAGAGATTCAGGTTTATGTGTCTGTTATGGGTTTAAGTGTCTCCCAAGAGGACGAATCCTACTTGGTTATTTACATCTTAAGGGATACCAAAGAATACTCTCAATAAAAGGGGTTTCGCTCGTATTATCATATACTTAGAGAATAGGTCATCAATGGAAGGTTATTCCGTGTGGGAACACCCCAAATGCTTCAAAACTCTTGCTAAGCCGTCGGGTAAAGAGTATCTCTCTTGCATTTTTAATGGGTAGCGGCTTATCGACACTAGATGCCCACAAATTAACCATAATCATCTTGACAAGGATATCTCTATACGTTAAAGTACATTATTAGCATCAATTTTTGATGTCACTAGTATAGGGTGTCCACCTGCATGACTCGGGGTGGTCTACAATTTTTTTCGTAGCATCCTGTAGCTTAAGACACCCACCCAAGATCTTTTGACACTTGTTTGGGGCAAGCAGCTAGTTTTGGCGACAATTTGGCTATATCCGGGAAAATTCACTCCAAGAGACATATACAGGATGTGAGAAGTGGTTAGTGCCTAATCTAATGATTAAAAGTCACCGCAAATCCATTCGAAACCTCCCACAGCCATAGAAAGCCACGAACCTTAAAACCATTTACAGATCACCGAGCTCGAGCATATGGAGGTCTAAAACATCATTTCAAAATTTTGGTGCAGACTCGACGCCTAGTTTCCGCCTACCTGGCGCCATGGCCTCAACACGGGCCAAAAATTGCCTTTTTCCCAAGAGCCCGGCTTCTAGGCATCGCTTTCCTGCCATCATGGCCTCAGACAAGCCAAGCCTGGTGCCTAGCGCTACCTTTCCAGGCGACATAACCTCAGACAAGCTAAAACTTGAGAGTTTCTCGAGAGCTTTACGCCTAGGTGCTGTAATTCCTTGCTTCATGGCCTTGAACAGGTTGAGCCTAGAGTCTAGGCACCACCTTTTCTGGCGTCATGGCCTTCTAAGGCCCAATTCTGGATCAATAGGCCAAGGCCTGACACCCAAAATGGGTGCCTAGGCGCCAGTCATGTTTTAGATCACAATTTTTTGTGATTTTGATGTTGTGTCGACTCCAAAGGCCGTCGAAATGTCAAGCGCTTGGGAAATCTAAAATTAGCTACAAAATGGTCATTCAACCCTCACTTTAGAAGCTTCTTGGGCACCTTTTAAGGGCTTGTTGATCATTTTGGAGGGGGGTGGCTGCTTAACCAAGCACCCTCCTCATTCTTGAGGGAATGCCCACTTTTGCTAAGAGGGAGCTTGGAGAGTGATGTGGGGGTTCCTTGGTAAGCTAGGGTCCCACCTTCTTCATACACCTCTTCTTCTTCATCTTCTTCCTCCACTCCCTGTCCTTTGCTTGGAGGATCTCCCCCCTTCTTTAGGGATGGAGTTTTGAGGGCTTTTCTTGAAGGAGAAAGTTAGAGGTTGGGTGTTTCTCTATCACTTCTTCTAATTTTTGGCCATCTTCTTCTCTGGCGAAGCTTCCAAGAAGCATGACTAGAAAAGTGTCATCCTAGCTCGATGAAGGCAACTCCAGTGAACTCTCCAGTGAGGAGAGCTTCTTCCATTTTTGGGGAAGGATTTGTGGGCTTCTCTCTTACCATCTAAGAGAGCTTCTTCCTAACCTCCTATGGACGTCGTGAAAACTTTACCGTGGTGAGACTCTTCCCTCTTGCATTCCCCTCCTTAGTTAGCCCTAGGGTAGGTGTCGATAGGCGTGTGGGTTTAATCACCCACATTGGGTGTGTGTGCCGGCATGAGTGGCACAGTTACATGCATAATGATGGATTGTTGGATTTTCTATAGTGAGCCTTCATGTTAGGATTTTCCATGTCTGTCTGATCATTTTGTTAGAGTTGAGTGTTTCCCCTTTTTTGCAAGTCTTAGCACAAAAATCATATGGGTTGGAGCCCTTTACTCTCCTTGTTTTAAATGACCCAATTTTTCTTTGAGAAATTGGGAGGTTGGCTTTTGCAAAGCGAGAAAGACTTTGTAGCTAGCTTGCTTTGCAAAGTCTTGAAGCATCGTGAAATTGAGAAAAGCTCTGTAGCTAGCACATTTCATGACGGTGTGTAGAGCTTCCCCCTTGAAAATTTGGGTAGAAACTCCCCGCTTGCCCGTCAAAGCAAAAGGCGGCGGTGCCGCACATCCAAGTGTTAACCCTAGGTTTCCCATGTGAGGTCGTTAGTATGATCATGGCTCACTATTGCATGTGATCGTTTGCACCTCATTGCTTGCACGTGCATGTCTTGTATGTTGTTTATTACATGTTGCATATTGCACTTGCACTTGCACCACTTGTTCCTCGATCGGTTGTCCCGGACCAATCAACCACACTTGTGCCTCAATCGGTCCTCCCGAACCGGTCAACACCATTTGTGCCTTGATCGGTTGTCCCGAGCCTGTCAAAAACACTTTTTTCTTGATCAATCATCCCAAACCAGTCAACACCACTTGTGTCTCAATTGATTATCCCGGGCCGATTGGCACCACCCGTGCCTCAATCGACCACCACGACCCGGTTGACAGAGTGCCTTGGTTTAACTGGATACCCCAACCTGGTCGACCAACCACTTGCATCATTATATGTTGTGCATGTATGTGCACACACTTATATGTTGCATAACATCGTTTTTGTGAATATCGTCACTTGCTTGAGCTGCACTTCCCTTTGGGTCACTAGCGCATTGACATTACTTCTTCGGGCCACTGTTGCATGACATGCCCATCTCTTCGGGCCACTGTTGCACGACATGCCCATCTCTTCGGGCCACTATTGCACAACGGCCCATGCCTTTGGGTAACTTCTGCCTCAGCATAACCTCTTCGGGCTGCTGCCACCACGACATGCCCATCCCTTTGGGTCACTGCCGCCTCGACATACCCCGTTCAGGCTACTGCCTCCATGAAATGTCCATCTCTTCAACTCGCTGCATCCACAACATGCCCATCGTTTGGGGCACTGTCGTCTCGACATACCTTCTTCGAGTCACTGCCGCATGGCATGCCCATCTCTTCGAGTCGCTGCCGCCACGACATGCACATCTCTTCGAGTCATTGCCACCAAAGCATGCCCATCCCTTTGGGTCACTACGGCCTTGACATACCTTCTTCGGGCCGCTACCGCCACGACATGCCCATCCCTTTAGGTCATTACCGCCTTGACATACCCTCTTTGGGCCTTTGCCGCCACGACATGCCCATCCCTCTGTATCACTGTCGCCTCGACATATCCTCTTCAAGCTACTGTCGTTGTAGTATGCCCACTTTTTTCCAAGTCACTGCCTTCACAACATTCTCTTTATCACCACTTATGTCATTGACTGCTTGCTTTTACATTTGCATGCTTGTATGAATGTGTGACTAATCGCCTCGGTAGAGTTGAGTTTTTCCCCCTTTGTTGCAAGCCCTAGGATAATAATCCTATGGGTTGGAGCCCCTTACTTCCCTTGCTTTGAATGTCCCAATTGTCCTTGGAGAAATTGGGAGGTTGGCTTTTACAAAGTGAAAGAGGCTTTGAAGCTAGCTTGTTTTTACAAAGTCTTGAGGTGTCGTGAAATTGGGAAAAAGCTTTATATTTAACCCAATTTACGACAGTGTCGAGAGTTTCCACCTTGGAAATCCGGGGAGAAACTCCCAACTTGCCTCACCAAAGCAGGAGGCGTCGGTGTCACACATCCAAGTGTTAACCTTAGGTTTCTCAGACGAGGTTGTTAGTACGAGCGTGGCTTACTATTGCATGTGATCATTTGCGCCTCATAGCTTGCACGTGAATGCATTGTATGTTGTATATTGCATGTTGCATATAGCACATCCACTTGCATCATTTGTGCTTGATCGATCATCCTCGGCCGGTCGACACCAATTGAGCCTGGATCGGTCGTCCCAAACCGACTAACTCCATTTATGCCTTGCTCGGTCACCCAAATTTGTTGGCATCACTTGTGCCTTGATCAGTCATCCCGGACCAGTTGGCTCCACTTGTGCCTCGATCGGTCGTCTCAGACCGATTGACACCGTTTGTGCCTCAGCCAATCACCACAGCCCAGTTGACATAGTACATTGGTTTGACCGAATGCCTCAACCCGATCGACCAACCACTTGCATCATTGTATTTTGTGCATGGGCGTGCACACACAGTATGTTGTATTGCACCCTGTATGTGTTTGCTTGCATGAGCGCATCATTTGCTTGGGCTATACTTCCTTTTGAGTCACTGTCGCATCGACATACCCTCTTCGAGTCGCATCGGCATACCCTCTTCGAGTTGATGTCGCCACAACATGCCCATCTCTTCGAGTTGCTGTCGCCACAACATGCCCATTCCTTGAGGTCATTGTCGTTTCGACATGCCCTCTTCAAACCGCTGTCACCACGTCATGTCCATCATTTTTGGACACTGCTGTCTCAGCATACCCTCTCTGCGCCGCTTCTGCAACACAAAAATAAAATCCAGTTGATCATTTGTTATGCAGGTTAGGAATAACCTTCTTATTATAGGAAATCATGTCGACCACCCACTAATAGGCTGAAGGGACTCCACCTCCTTGTTGTCTCTCTTGCTTATTTATAAACTCAGAGACCATCCCCATTTATGATCAAAAATATTTTAAAACCTTAAAAAAAGGGTTCGTCATTAAAAAAAAAACTATTCCATGTATTAACAAATTCAGTGCCATAAAACCAATGTGGGCCCAACGAGCCAACCAAAATGTAAAATAAAAGAAAAAAATTATTAATCTACTGTTTCTCTTTTTCTTCTGTTCTAGGTAGTTTGAACCCCATCCTCCTCCCCAAACATAAGGAAGGAAGATCAAATGAGCTACATTTATCTACNATTATGTTTTGTTTAATTGGATTTTTAATTGATTTAAAATTTTAATAAATTTATGAAAATTTTATGGATTAATCAAAATTTCAAATTAATTTGATTAATTAATTAATTCATTCATTCGTTAATATTTTAACTATGTTGTTTAATTTTTCATTTAATATTATACATTTTAATGATATGTTTAAATAATTTAAGTATTAATTTTATTATTATTAACAACTAAATGATTATTATTTTATTTGAACTACTATGGATTCACTCAATTAATTATTAAGTTAATTAAGTAGATTTATTATTGAATCGAGCGATCATGGGTTAACTAAATTCATTTAGGTTCCATTCAAATAAATAAAGATTAAATGAGATTATTATTAGTTTAACTAAGTATTTTATTAGTTAATTTAATTAATACTTTTCATAATTCCATTGATTTATTAATTGTTAATTAATCAAGTTTAAGAGTTGATTAGAGGATGAATGGTTTAATTTGATTATATTAATTTTAACCAATGATGATTAAGCTAATTTAAGATTTTAGAGCTTAGCTTCGAAAAATATATTTTTGAAACAACAAAAATATAAAATATTTTTGATGTTTTAAAAACTCGTCTTTTAATAATAAAATTTTAAAAAATAATGAACAAATAAGCAAACATTTTTTTTTTATTTTTTTATATTCAACATTTAAAAATCAAATAAAGGAAATAAACCTCCTTTAATTTATAATATCATTCATTCCATAGATTTCGTTTATTAATAAACGTAAATCAAGATATATGTATGTTTGGGGCAGCTACAGCTTACTAATAAGATGCTGATGAGCAGCTGATCTAGATAAACTGATTGGATGTTGGTTTGCGTGATTGAAAAACAGTTGTTTTGCAGTTATTTTTGGATTAATGTTCATTCAAAATAGTACAAATAATAAAATGCATATCTCAGTTAACACGTAAAATCAATATTGATTAAAAAAATAAAAAAATATTAAAATTGCAATTAAAAATATGATAATATCAATTTTAAAATCCATACGATGTATGTCACGAGCTACGTCGTCCTCTAGGGATACCAACCAACCCCAATCACTATTGGTGGCAAAATTTGTCGAATTCTCTATCCACCAGAAGAAGTCACACTTCTATGTGATGCCCCACGAGCACCTGTAGAACTGTCTCTCATAGATATATGCCCGACGTAACGTCAGTAGGGAAGTTTGCGGTCTGTGGTAGCAGAGCACTCGTCGGGGGGTCCGTGAAATTCTGAAGCTCATTTTTTTAGTGATTCAAAAGACAATCCATTAGTCATAAAAAAACTCAAAAGACAATCCCGAAGCTCAAAAAATCATGTATACCAACTAATTAATTTGTCACTACGAGAAAACAATAGACCTTGTAAAAAATGGGTTTTCATTTGCCTTTAGCTCACTTAATATCAATCTCTTGAGTGTCACATATACATATCACAAAAAAAATCATCCATAATTAACTCAAAAACTCTGAGATAAAAAATAAGAGAGGAACTTGGTTTCCTTTATCAGGATTTCAAAAGTGAAACCAATCAACAACGACTAACAAACCATATAGGAGAACTCACAAGGTCGTACATCTCATCATGGACCTCAGAAACCCATAAAAAAACTAAAAGCAATCAAAAAAGGAGAAAAACTAATTTGAAACAACATAACTTTCATTATCTAAAATAGTATTAATCAATGGAGGATAAAATTAAGATGGCCTTTATAAATTGATAAAAGCAGTAATCAATTATATTTTTGTACGGGCACAAGATCTTTGAGGACTAAGTACACCAAGCCCACTGAATTTGTCATAACAAGAAGACAACATATCTTATAAAGTAGGGGTTCTTGGTTGCCTTTAGCTTACTGAATACTATACTTGTGTGTGTCACATATGTATATTATCACAAAAAGACCTTCTAGAAGTACCTCAAAAGCCCAAGCATCAACAAGAATATAGGAACTTGGTTGCCTTTATCTGAATTTCTCAGGTGACACCAACCAACAAAGACTAAATAGGTCATCGAGAAGTACCTAAAAATTCTCAGTCTCGAAAACAAAAGAGGAATTTGATTGCCTTTATTAGAATTTCACATGTGACATTGCCAACAATGACTATTAGGCTATCCAGAATACACAAAATAGAATATCTCATCATGAACCTCACAAAAAAAAAACAAAAAGTAATTGAAATAGGAGAAAATATAGTACAAACAACACAAATCTTACAATATCTAAAATATCAATAATACAAGTGATATAAAATAAACATATTCTTTATAAAATAAAAAAGAGTCATCCAATCAGCATCCAACAATGGCGTCAGCAATCCGCTCTCTCAAATCAACTATTTCTGCAGCACCTTCGCCATCCTTGGTGTAACCTTCATGTGATTTCACTTCTGGTTGTCGTATATATTGTCCTATGTGATATTCGAAAGCTTTCTACGGGCCATGTAAGTGGTCATTGTCAGCCATGCTGAAGTCTACATCAGCTCGAGAATGATCCCTCAAATATAGTTATGGAGCATCATCATGGCCACTACAATCTGCACCTGTTTTGAAAATGGATTTTTCAGCTTGTCATGTAGTATGACACATTTATTCTTCCACACTCCAAATTTTCTTTCAATTATGGCGCATAAGGAGGCGTGGCGTTTGTTAAAATCTTCTTCCTGCCACGAGCAACATCGATGTACCTTTCAAAATCAATAATATGATACTTCGTAGAAATGACTTCAGATATCCCCTTTGTAAAGGATATTCAATATCTAATAAGTAATATTTATCTGTCCCAAATACAATAATTTGTAATAAAATAAAGAAATCCGAATGTGATTGTTATCCTTACGAACCTGGAGGTGGGTGCAAGAAGCCATGTCTTTGGTTTCTTTTCGCAAAAGTGAATTTACAACTATCATGTGCACTGTTCTCTCAATTAGCCATCACAAAAGCAAAGCACATGCTGAAGTCTCATACAACCATCACATTTTGTGTGGGTGATCTATATCACCCCATATTTACCTTTTCATTATTAGATAGTCGTGCAACCACATGGGTTCTATCAATCGCTCAAATACAGTTCTGTTAGAAAAATAAAGTTGTGATTAGTATCACAATATAATTTAATGTATGAATGAAATATATTTTAAAATTTACCTTAAAAATGACATATACTGCGATTCATTTGCAATCTTTGTTGGATTCATCTCAAATGTTAGATCCTCTCGCTTCATGATCTTTGCCGACAAACTGATGAGAGCTTTCAAACCAATGAGAAATATCTGCTAATTATCTCCGATGAATGTTGTAATTGCTCCATCGCTCCCCTCATTGATTCATTCTGTGATAAAATGTAGATGATTATTGCTAACACTTTTCTTGATGCCATTCTTAAGGAGCCTTAGAGTCCGTGATGGTTATGTAGTTCATCGAGAACATCCATAAATGTATGTTTTTTCATACGAAACATGTTACTGAAGCTTGTGGGGTGTCATTGTAGTAGCTCCCCAACCCATTTAACACCAATATAAGTGGATGTCAGTCATGCAAGGAGTTCGATCAATGTAGGAGTTATAGCATCTGTACGACAAAACTACTTCTGCCACAATCTTTCTTCTTAGGCTCTCTCACAGTGAATCCATGCTAAAGAAGTGCTCATTTCAGGTAATAAGTGTGCATCAAATAATGTTAAAAAATATATAAAATCTGAAGACAAAGTATATGGGCATAAATAAATACAGTGCAACATATAGATTGTTTGTGCTAGAAATGAAAACATCCAATTTAAATAACCCATGAAACGAATGAAAAAAAAAACCAAAGCCACTAAACAATAACTCCACAAAATCAATTGTCCATACAAAATGTAAATAGTCGACCTGTAGTTCGGGGGGCATCTTCGTCGATATATGTATGCGACTTATCCGATCTAACTTTAGGATATGTCTCCACGACTTGAAAAAGTCATCTTTGGAGGTGTCATGTGAAGTACCAACTTGAATTGTGCACACTTCCACCAGTTTTGTTATTTGACGTTTGACGAAAGCAACTCATTCTTTTTTCATTTTCTCCACCCTAAGTTGCTTTAATTGACATGTCAACTACAACTCCTTCTAATTTAGGTTGGGGCCTTCACCGGGCCCACTTACTTGCTCAGTCTCTAAGTCCTCTAGTATGCCAGCAAACTCATGCTCACTTAGGGTAAACACATGTGTGTCTGTCGCAACAACCTCACTGAACATACTGTGCAACTTCTCCTTCGGGTCCGACTTAATGTCACTGAATTTGAATTTCTTTGCGGTTGTCTATGCTTGCAACATACGGGCAAGTTTATTAATTAAAACAACTTAGAGAGTTAAAAAATGAAAAAAATAAGTCCTTAGAGGACTGATTATTAACTAGAACTTCTCAGTCCACTATTTCTACGAAGCATCAATAATTCGTTTGATTGGATCTCAACCCAAGCCCGTGATTCCTGTTTTAGTTCCTTTCATAATTTCCAGTAAATTTTCAACTATTCTCACTTGTTCTTAAATTGTAACCAATCACAATCCCTTCCTGTTATTTTTTTGAACTTCTTCATAATGTTTTGTCATCTTTTTTTATTAAAGTAGGTGGGGTTCCATTTCCAAGCTCGACCTCCTTAAGACAGAGTTACAAAATATGATTGTGACTTCCTTATTCCATATGATTGATGAACCGATTTCTTTGGTTTTAACCATTACATTATCCAACAAAGAAAATGAAAAACATTAATATTTCATAACAACCAGGGAAGAGATGACAACCACCACCTAACCCCCAACACTTTATTCCAAATTCTCTAATTTAAATGAAATTATAAAGAGACAGTAGCCACCAAACTAACAGGTTACCACCACCATCACTCACATACATACATACTGACACCATGACAACAACACAACCACAAAACCCCACAATCATTCGACATTCATAGCCCCAACCCTCATCACAGCCACCACACATGCCTAACATAGCCACCACAAAATTAATGTGCATGAAACATTTATGATCACATAACAAATGTAAAATTAATATATAACACCCTAAAATATTTATCAGCACAACCAACACCCAATACCCATCACAACCACTACCATCGCCCATCACAACCAGCACTCAACCCCATCACACTCAGCACCCAACCCCCATCACAACCAGCACCCAACCCCCAACACATTTAACACTCAACCTCCATCACAACCACCACCCAATCCTCATTACTGCCACCGCCCACCCCCAACACAGGCAACACATAACCCCATCACAACGACCACCCATCCTCAACACAACCACCACNAATTTTGTTATTCTGAATACAAAAATTCAGAATAGCTCTATCTCTAGTTACCTCATTATGGTGGTAAGTCGGAAATAGAGTAGAGAAAATGAAATAGTGTCACGCCTTAGAGGTGGCATTTAACATCAAAGCAGAAAAGTTTACCCATTCTCGCTGCTTTATCTTCCACGTTCCTTTCTCATCAGTGAGAAATTTAATAACATCATTGAGGGGTTCTTCCATCATACTAAATGATTCATAGTGGCAGATGTAAGAATCTGGGACTTCATAAAAAGTGTTAATGCGGGCGGCGGTAAATTCCACAGGAAGTCTACGCACTTGCACGATTCCATCTTCAGCATAAATCACATTGGCGTAGAACTCTTTCACCACATATTCATCAACTTTATTGGTAGTGTAACAAAAGTCTTCCCACCTCCGCTCGGTAATAACCTGTTCAATTTCTCCTCCCGGACTCTTGAAAACTCGATCTTAAATACATTTTTTTCCTTGAAGTATCGAAGTGATTCGAGTTTGAGCCATCACATTGACAAGCTGAATCCGAACTCAACTCTTCTCTTTTGATGTGGAGCCATTTTTAATCTAATCAAATCAAAGAAAATTCCCAAAAATTACTTCTAACATGTAAATAATGGCTTCCAATGGTAATTCAAAGAGTTCAACATTAAGAACCATTAATTTCTTCCAAGATTTTCTTTACATTTGAAATTTTTGGGTTTTCTCAATGTGGAAGAAATACATGGTGAAAATTAAATATATTTAGCTTGGAGTGAAGCTCTTACCTAAAGAAGATCAAATTTGGTGTCAAAAAGCTTTGAAATCGTCTCCCAATCCAAGATATATCAAGCCCTAATTTGAAAATGGCATTTTTATGAGGAAGGGGATGATGAATAGTGGCGGTTGATCAGTCAAAATCGCGGTTTAAGAGGTATTTTTGCGTACCCGCTGACGGCAGGGTCGATGGTGCCGTCAGCGCGCTTTATTATATTTTTAACACAAGTCTAGGGAAATTCCCGCCGTCGGCGGGCTCTATTGATTTTGTCCAAATTCCGTATTTTTACAATTTTGATCAATTCTAAGCCTAAACGGCATCCGTTTAATCTTTATAAACATAATTTAAATAGTTAAATAATGTACTTAGCACACACAAACTTTCACAACACAAAAAATCACATTTATATATAAATTCCAAGAGATACAATAAATGTTACATAACACACCTAAATTAGGTATTTTCTCAACCTCAATACATTAATTCAGCGTCACAATAGAAGCCACAACACTCAAAACGCTGAAAAGAAAAATCCTATGCTTAGTCTCAACTATACAGAGATCTTTAAGCATAATTCTAAAGAAAAGAAAATATAAAGTTCAAATCCAAACACACAAACATAAATGTAACATATGAGATCTACTACTCGTCAGATTCTGTGCTCGTTTCTCCTCTGAGATCACCCATTGATTGCACATGGACAAAGAGGTTGTAGAAGGGTCAGAATGGAAATTCTTCAGTAGAATCCTCCTCAATTAATTTCATCCTCTTCATCAGTCGTATCAAGCTATCTTCTAAACGCCCCGAATGATCGAAATGTTCTTTAATCCTCCATTCTAAATGATCGAAGAAATCGACGATATTATTAATTGCATTCATCACATTTTGTACCCCTTTTTCCAATTTCTTGATTCGGCGCAGGATCACCAAAGACTTATCAGGAACTAAGAGTTGTACTGGCAGAGAATTCTAAGAAGATTGATCAACTATCATAGCCATGTCATTTTCTTCTTTAAATGATGGGAATCTTTCAGTTGGATCCAAAGGTTTCCAAGGTAGCAGTACCTTTTCCCAGTTTTCATAGGATACTTGGGACTGACTGTAAAGTGAGAAAATTGTTGAAGGGTGTCCAAGCCCATAAGTTGATTCGTGAACGATCAGGCCTAAGACTGACTTCACAGTTATAGATCTAATATCGATCGACAGTCCCCTTTGGATGTAGTAATTCAAAATGACACTTTCTTTAGAAACCTTACCAACTTTCATTGTCCGTAACAGTTTTGCAGAAATGAAGCAGTGCCAGTTTTTAGAGACGGGATTCAAAAGTGTTGAAGAAAAACTAACATAACCGTACTCTCACATATCCTAATCATCAGTTTCGTCCCTCAAATACTGGTAAATTTCATTCATCTGGTCTCTCGTTGGTACAAAATTGGAATAGTGTCAATAAATTTCATTCATCTGGTTTCTCGTTGGGACGAAATTAGAATAGTGGCAGAAAGGAACATTCTTTCATATATAACTCATTGATTCTTGAAGGAGTGAAAGTAATCCATCTCTCTCGCACATAAACAACTCCTTGGTTAATTCTATGTAAATTTGCATAAAATTCTTTTACCACAAAAACTATCACGGTGACAGTAGTGTATCAGAGCACTTTCCATATTCGCCGCACTATCGTTTCTTCAATATCCGTCATGGGTTTATTCAATCCGTGATTCATAAATCCTTGTTCCTTGATTAATCTTTTCTTCGTCAGCAACTTGTTGAAGATTTGCTATGCTTCCGCACTAATGAACTTTTAGCGATTGAAAACTCACATTCTGGGATTATCAGGAGAATTGGACGCCATAGGAATGAAATTGACAGACTTTTTCTTCATTTTTGGGGAGAAAATATGAACTAGTTTGAATTTTTGAGTTTAAAAAGACTATTCCCGCCCAAAAANAATTGACCAGATTGAAAGTAAATTAAGATCGAAGTGAAAAGATCATCATAATTTCTTAAACATTTTCATGGCGTGAAATTAAATTAAGATCAAAGAGAAAAGATCATCACAATTTCTTAAACATTTTCATGACTTCATAAGTAAATTAAGATCAAAGTGAAAAGATCATCACAACTTCTTTAACATTTTCATGGCTCAAATTTCAAATCACCATTTCACAAATCTCGAGACAAGGAGAAAGACAGAGAAAACTACTCAGAATTCATGGGGAAATCACCATTTCACAAATCTCAAGACAAGGAGAAAGACAGAGAAAACTACTCAGATCTCATAATCACCATTTCACAAATCTCAAGACAAGGAGAAAGACAGAGAAAACTACTCAGATCTCATGGGAAGATCGAAGTGAAAAGATCATCACAATTTCTTAAACATTTTCATGGCTTCACCAATTTAAAAACATTTCACAAATCTCGAGACAAGGAGAAAGACAGAGAAAACTACTCAGAACTCATGGGAAAAATACAACAAAACTCGTCTCAAGACAAGGAGAAAGACAGAGAAAACTACTTAGATCTCATGATTGAAAGTAAATTAAGATCGAAGTGAAAAAATCATCATAATTTCTTTACCAATTTAAATCACCATTTCACAAATCTCAAGACAAGGAGAAAGACAGAGAAAACTACTCAGATCTCATAATCACCATTTCACAAATCTCAAGACAAGGAGAAAGACAGAGAAAACTACTCAGATCTCATGGGAAGATCGAAGTGAAAAGATCATCACAATTTCTTAAACATTTTCATGGCTTCACCAATTTAAAAACATTTCACAAATCTCGAGACAAGGAGAAAGACAGAGAAAACTACTCAAAACTCATGGGGAAAGCACAACACAACTTAGAATTCATAAATAAAATCAAAGTCATACAAACTATAACAAGTAAATAACGCATCTCTAAATTTCTCCCCAAGAACACTCATCGAAGTTCCTTATCTCTAAGTTCTCCCCAAGAACACTCCTCGAAGTTCCTCTAAATCTCTTTCTTTCTTTACAGTACACAAAATTCCTCTTCAAAGTAGCAAGGAGGAAGAAATCTCTCACTTTCCCTCCACTCTTATAATTTCTCAAAGAATTCCTTACAATTACACGCTCTAACAAGCTCAAATGGAACCTATCTAACCTCTAGGTTTCCAAAAGTCTCCTCCTCTATTTCTTTATTTTCGGCCAAAATATTCTCTTTAAAGATGTGGATGAGTTTTCCCAAGAGTTGCTCACGCACTCCTTCAAAATCCGGCCTTATCCATTGTACATGTCACCTAACCGTCGATCCCGCCGTCGGCGGCCTTCTGGAGAATTTGTCTTGTAGTCTCGGGAAAATCTCGTCGTCGGCGGCGACGGCGCCCTAGTGCAATTCTCCACATTTTGGTCTTTTTTGCTCCAAATTCGTATCTTTTTGCTCCATTGACCCTAATTCATTATTCTTGCAACAAAACATCAAAAATATCTTTTTTTAAAGTGCAATATCATTAAAAACAGTATAAAAAATATGAAAATCTCAACATATTTTCCTTTGGTCACCAATTGCAACAACCTCACTGAACATACTGTGCAGGTTCTCCTCCGAGTCCGACTCAATGTCACTGAATTTGAATTTCTTTGCAGTTGTCAATGCCTGCAACATACGGACAAGTTAATTAATTAAAACAACTTAGAGAGTTAAAAAATGAAAAAATAAGTCCTTAGAGGACTGGTTATTAACTATAATTTCTCAGTCCACCATTTCTACGAAGCATCAATGGTTCGTTTGATTGGATCTCAACCGAAGCCCGTGATTCATGTTTTAGTTCCTTCCATAATTTCCAGTCATTTTTCAACTATTCTCACTTGTTCTTAAAATGTAACCAACCACAATCCCTTCCTGTTATTTTTTTGAACTTCTTCATAATGTTTTGTCACATTTTTTTATTAAAGTAGGTGGTGGGTTCCATTTCCAAGCTCAACATCCTTAAGACAGAGTTACAAAATATGGTTGTGACTTCCTTATCCCATATGACTGATGAACTGATTTCTTTGGTTTTAACCATTACATTATCAAACAAAGAAAATAAAAAAAACATTAATATTTGAGAACAACTAGTGAAGAGATAACAACCACCACCTAACCCCCAACACTTTATTCCAAATGCTCTAATTTAAATGAAATTATAAAGAGACAATAGCTACCACACTAACAGGCTACCACCACCATCACTCACATACATACATATTTACACCATGACAACAACACAACCACAATCATTCGGCATTCATAGCCCCAACCCTTATCACAACCACCACACATGCCTAACATAGCCACCACAAAATTAATGTGCATGAAACATTTATCATCACATAACAAATGTGCAATTAATATATACCACCCTAAAATATTTATCAGCACAACCAACACCAAATACCCATCGCAGCCACTACCATCGCCCATCACAACCAGCACTCAACCCCATCACACTCAGCACCCAACACCCATCACAACCATCACCCATCCCCCAACACATCTAATACTCAACCTCCATCACAACCACCACCCAATCCTCATTACTGCCACCACCTACCCCCAACACAGGCAACACATAACCCCATCACAATCACCACCCATCCTCAACACAACCACCACATAAATAATGTGCATGAAACATTTATCACCACATAACAAATGTTCATTCAATATATAACACCATAAAACATTTAACAACATAGCCAACACTCAACACTCATCACAATCACCAGCTGACAGCCACCACCCAACTCCATCACATTCAACACCCAACCACCATCATAGCCAGCACGCAACCCCATCACAACCACCACCCACCCCAGCACAGGCAACACCCAACCCTCATCACAACCACCATTATCATTACATAACAAATGTGCAATCAATATATAACGCTATAAACCATTTACCAGCACAACAACGCCCAACACCCATCAAAACCACCACCCACAACCCATCATAGCCAGAACCTAACCCCCATTACAATAAACACCCAACCCCCATCAAAGCCACCACCCAACTCCAACACAGGCAGCACCCCGCCTCCGTCACAACCACCACCCATCCCTAACACAAGCACCATAAAAGTATTATGTACGAAACATTTATTGCCACATAACAAATGTGCAACTATATATAACACCATAAAATATTTACCAGCACAACCAACACCCAGCTCCCATCACAACCACCACCCAACCGCATCACAACTAGCATCCAAACCCCATAACAACTAGCACCCAACGCCCATCACAACCACCACTCATCCCCAACACAACCACCACAAACTTAATGTGCATGAAACATTTACCACCACATAACAAATGTGCAACTATATATAACACCATAAAATATTTACCAGCATTGCCAACACCCAACTCCCATCACAACCACCACCCAACCACATCACAACTAGCATCCAAACCCTATCACAACTAGCACCCAACCCCTATCAGAGACAACACCCAACCCCCATCACAACCACCACTCATCCCCAACACAACCACCACACACTTAATGTGCATGAAACATTTACCACCTCATAACAATTGTGCAATCAATATATAACACCATAAAACTAATATGCTTAAAACCGCAAGGATAGGGAATGAGACTAGGAGTGTTGCATGAAAATTACAAAAAATCGTCCCCCATACTTTTCATTTGTGGCAATTACATACGGTCACCCCAAAACATTATTATACACAACTTAAGCATATTTTTTCATCCAATTTTGAGATTCTCACAGTCAACAAATCAAACACAATCATTTATGTGTTTCATAGAAATTACAAAAAATCGCATCCCATATTGAAATGTATGTCTGACAATTTACCCATGTATATATATATTTTTTTGCATAGGTGAGCAACTAGAGAACAATGTCGTGTACAAATAAGTCACCATAATTCATTTATTTTTCAAGCAGGGCACCCAAGGAAGCCACAAATCGCATATTAGAGAAAATAGTAAACCAAAGAGCAATAGAAACACATAACAAAGAAAGAAATTGCATATAAAAATCTCAAACCAATAAATTGCAAATCAAAGAGTCCAAAATCACATAAAAACAAACCAATCCATCGACAGTTTCCGTAGGTACTTAAAAAGCACAATAACGAGGGATCGGAGGGAGGCAAAAGAGTAATATGATAATGCCAAGAGAAGGCCAAGAGGTTGAGAAGTGCGTGAGATAGAGAAGGGCGAAAGAGACGTTCGAGAGGGAGAGAAGAGAGAGATCAAGCGTTAGAGCAGACTAGAGAGAAGAAGTCGAGAGCAACATTGTCAAAAAAAGAGAAATAAAATGCAGACCGCAGGATTAAAATTGAGGTTTACAACTTATTACTATAATATGCATCAACACACTTTGGAAAGGATTAGTCCTTATTTTCAAAATGGACCGGACTAAACCCCTTACTCGAACCCGGTCTGCAGACCCGATATATAAATCGGGTTTAACGTAAATCCGATTCGCAGCTAATCACCGCCTAGGGTTTCTCTAGCGCCGCTCTCCACCGTGAACCATGGCTGTTGCTGCTCCTACGATTCCATTACCGGCAGCGTCCTCGGGGTTGGCTCCGCCGGCAGATGTTAAACTTTTTAATCGTTGGTCTTTCGAAGAAGTCGAGGTTGGTTTTACTCATTGCTCTCCCGTTTCTATCATGATTTTGACATTAAGGGTCTATTTGATGTTAATTAATTTTGTTTCGAAGGATCTGATGTTGTTGGTTTCATTTATTTCTTTTTTTTTAGTTGATTGTGAAATATATATGGACAGGTTGTCTATCCTGTGCTGAATAGTAATATTTTTTGCCTCTGTGTTTTTCGACTGATGATTCTATGATTTAATTTGATGAGAATTTTGCTTAGATATATGTATATTTTTGGCTGTAGCTTCACTCGTCTACCTTACTTCTTATAATAAAAATTTACCGTGTGTAGTTATATTTTTTATTTTTATTTTCTTGTAATACTTCCAATATCATTAGTTTTAATGTATAAGCTAATTTGATCAGAAAGAAACTTTAACCATTGTGAGACAGTTCAGCAACTTCCGGCATTTAAGTTAGNTCCATCACATCCAACACCCAACCACCATCACAGCCAGCATGCAACCCCATCACAACCACCACCCACCCCCGCACAGGCAACACCCAACCCCCATCACAACCACCACTACCATTACATAACAAATGTGCAATTAATATATAACGCTATAAACCATTTACCAGCACAACAACGCCCAACACCCATCACAACCACCACCCACAAACCATCATAGCTAGAACCTAACCCCCATTACAACAAACGCCCAATCCCCATCAAAGCCACCACCCAACTCCAACACAGCCAGCACCCTGCCCCCGTCACAACCACCACCCATCCCTAACACAACCACCATAAAAGTAATATGTACGAAACATTTACCGCCACATAACAAATGTGCAACTACATATAACATTTTAAAATATTTACCAGCACAGACAACACCCAACTCCCATCACAACCACCACCCAACCACATCACAGCTAGCATCCAAACCCCATCACAGCTAGCACTCACAGACAACACCAAACCCCCATCACAACCACCACTCATCCCCAACACAACCACCACAAACTTAATGTTCATGAAACATTTACCACCACATAACAATTGTGCAATCAATATATAACACCATAAAACTAATATGCTTAAAACCTCAAGGATAGGGAATGAGACTAGGAGTGTTGCATGAAAATTACAAAAAATCGTCCCCCATACTTTTCATTTGTGGCAATTACATACGGTCACCCCGAAACATTGTTATATACAACTTAAGCATATTTTTTCATCCAATTTTGAGATTCTCATAGTCAACAAATCAAACACAACCATTTATGTGTTTCATAGAAATTACAAAAAATCGCATCCCATATTGAAATGTATGCCTGACAATTTACCCATGTATATATATTTTTTTTGCATAGGTTGAGCAGCTAGAGAACAATGTCATGTACAAATAAGTCACCCTAATTCATTTATTTTTCAAGCAGGACACCCAAGGAAGCCACAAATCGCAGATTAGAGAAAATAGTAAACCGAAGAGCAACAGAAACGCATAACACAAAAAAAAAATTGCATATAAAAATCTCAAACCAATAAATTGCAAATCAAGTCGAAAATCACATAAAAACAAGCTAATCCATCGACAGTTTCCGTAGGTACTTACAAAGCACAATAACGAGGGAATGGAGGGAGGCAAAAGAGTAATATGATAACACCAAGAGAGAAGACTGAGAGGTAGAGAAGTGCGTGAGAGAGAGAGGGTGGAAAGAGACGTTCGAGAGGAAGAGAAGAGAGAGATCAAGAGTTAGAGCAGACGAGAGAGAGAGAAGAAGTCGAGAGCAACATTGTCAAAAAAAGAGAAATAAAATGCAGACGGCAGGATTAAAATTGAGGTTTACAACTTATTACTATAATATGTATCAACACATTTTGGAAAGGATTAGTCCTTATTTTCAAAATGGACCGGACTAAACACCTTACTCGAACCCGGTCTGCAGACCGGATATATAAATCGGGTTTAACTTAAATCCGATTCGCAGCTAATCACCGCCTAGGGTTTCTCTAGCGCCGCTCTCCACCGTGAACCATGGCTGTTGCTGCTCCTACGATTCCATTACCGGCAACCTCCTCGGGGTTGGCTCCGCCTGCAGATGTTAAACTTTTTAATCGTTGGTCTTTCGAAGAAGTCGAGGTTGGTTTTACTCATTGCTCTCCCGTTTCTATCATGATTTTGACAATAAGGGTCTATTTGATGTTAATTAATTTTGTTTCGAAGGATCTGATGTTGTTGGTTCCATTTATTTCTTTTTTTTTAGTTGATTGTGAAATCTATATGGACAGGTTGTCTATCCTGTGCTGAATTGTAATATTTTTTGCCTCTGTGTTTTTTGACTGATGATTCTATGATTTAATTTGATGAGAATTTTGCTTAGATATATGTATATTTTTGGCTGTAGCTTCACTCGTCTACCTTACTTCTTATAATAAAAATTTACCGTGTGTAGTTATATTTTTTATTTTTATTTTCTTGTAATACTTCCAATATCATTAGTTTTAATGTATAAGCTAATTTGATCAGAAAGAAACTTCAACCATTGTGAGACAGTTCAGCAACTTCCGGCATTTAAGTTATTTTGGTTTTACTAAATCCTGTAAATCTGGATTTTGTAAATCTTGAAATGGTTAAATCTCAGAAGCTGATAGGCACTAGTTCACAAATCCAGTTAAATTCTGTAAAACTCCTTGACATTTCCTGCTAGGATTTAAGGGGATGTTTGGCTGCAAGTAGGATTTAGTGTAAATAGGATTCATGTAGCCAACGCCACTTACTGGGATAAAGGCTTGTTGTTGTTGTTGTTGGATTTATCAAATCCTGAGTTGGTTAAATCCTGAAAACTGTTTGATATGTTAGTAAGTTTTGCTAAATCCTGAGAAACTGTTTTTCAGATTTAATAGGATTTAGTTACAACAATATGAACAATGTCATCTCAAGGCAGCAATTATAACAGTAGCTCAAGTTGGGTCCCATGAAGAGCAATGTTAAGTGAAATTTACCAATAGTTGATGGTATGTGTATACATAAAAATTAATCATATTTGGTGACCATGGTGGCATGATAGAGGGCGAAACCCTAAACTCTCCAACTTATTTCCCTACCAACCCTTAACCGAAGAGGTGGAGAGTGCAGGGGACGATGTGGTTTGTCAAGCTACAACAGCGAAGAAAAAGAGCTTCTCTGTAAACTTGATGCCACCTGTGAGATGTTTCATTTTTTTGTAAATCCCGTTAAATTTGTTGAACTACAGGATTTAGTTAATCCTGTATTTATCACAAGTTGGGTGATTTTGGGATTTACTTGACCTTTGGATTTATGAAGGCATTTTTTCCATTTGGCAAGTTTTATGCTAAATCCTGTGTAAATTATGCTTAAAACCAACTACCAAACAACCACTAAAAAAATTGATAGGTTTGTTAGAATACATAAATGTAATTAAAATTTGATTATTTCATTACTATGATAGAAATCAATTAATTTTCATCCTACTAAAGTATTGCAAATTTAGTCAATCTTTTAATACTTAATAATTAATCACCGATTAGCTGTTTGGCTAGGTAAATCACTTACTCATATATTTGATTCATTAGTTTATTATTTAAATTTCTTAGATAATTGCTCATTAGGTTAAATTACTGACAATATTTATGTAATTTAATTTCAAGATTTAAAATGTTAGTCGAAATATAAATTTATGTTAATTATAGAAATATTAAGTTTAATTAAATTATATTTATTTTTCTCTAATTAATTTATAATTGATTATTCACTAAACTAATGATGATTTATAAAAAATAGCTAAACAAATTGTTCATTATGTTAATTAATATGTTTTGGATTGAGAGTGCCACTGACCAGGAATTAACATAAGAAAGATTGAAATTACTTGTCAAGAATATGACCTTAAACATGTGGTCGCTAAAAAGGAGGACATGGTTGGAGGTCTACTATCATTTAAATCTAAAACGAGCTGTAAGTGGGTTAGACCTACTAGAAAAGTCAATTTAGATCATAATCTTATTTTGCTGGCTAGTCCTTAGGTTTGTTGTAGCTTTACTCAAGTTTTGCAAGTCAAATGTATAATCCTCCTCTAATTGATATTAAAATCTTAATTTTCCTATTTAATTAAAATTTTTACTTCTATTTTATACTTCTTTAATATAGCAAAAACTTCACTGTTAGTTTTGTGTAACTAAACATAGCAATTTTAAAAAAATATCAANTGTTGTTGTTGGATTTATCAAATCCTGAGTTGGTTAAATCCTGAAAACTGTTTGATATGTTAGTAAGTTTTGATAAATCCTGAGAAACTGTTTTTCAGATTTAATAGGATTTAGTTACAGCAATATGAACAATGTCATCTCAAGGCAGCGATTATAACAGTAGCTCAAGTTGGGTCCCATGAAGAGCAATGTTAAGTGAAATTTACCAATAGTTGATGGTATGGGTATACATAAAATTTAATCATATTTGGTGACCAGGGTGGCATGATAGAGGGCGAAACTCCGAAACTCTCCAACTTATTTCTCTACAAACCCTAGACCGAAGAGGTGGAGAGTGCAGGGGACGATGATGGTTTGTCGAGCTACAACAGTGAAGAAAAAGAGCTTCTCTGTAAACGTGATGCCAACTGAGAGATGTTTCATTTTTTTGTAAATCCCGTTAAATTTGTTGAACTACAGGATGTAGTTAATCCCGTATTTATCATGAGTTGGGTGATTTTGGGATTTACTTGACCTTTGGATTTATGAAGGCATTTTTTTCCGTTTGGCAAGATTTATGCTAAATCCTGTGTAAATTATGCTTAAAACCAGCTACCAAACAACCACTAAAAAAATTGATAGGTTTGTTAGAATACATAAATGTAATTAAAATTTGATTATTTCATTACCATGATAGAAATTAATTAATTTTCATCCTACTAAAGTATTGCAAATTTAGTCAATCTTTTAATATTTAATAATTAATCACCGATTAGCTGTTTGGCTAGAGTAAAACACTTACTCATATATTTGATTCATTAGTTTATTATTTAAATTTCTTAGATAATTGCTCATTAGGTTAAATTACTGACAATATTTATGTTAATTATAGAATTGTTTATGTAATTTAATTTCAAGATTTAAATATGTTAGTCAAAATATAAATTTATGTTAATTATAGAATTATTAAGTTTAATTTATTATATTTATTTTTCTCTAATTATACTAATTTATAATTAATTATTCACTAAACTAATTGATCATCTATAAAAAATAGTTAAACAAATTGTTCATTATGCTAAGTAATATGTTTTGGGTTGAGAGTGCCACTGACTCAGGAATTAACATAAGAAAGATTGAAATTACTTGTCAAGAATATGACTTTAAACATGTGGTCGCTTAAAAGGAGGACATGGTTGGAGGTCTACTATCCTTTAAATTTAAAATGAGCTGTTAGTGGGTTAGACCTACTAGAAAAGTCAATTTAGGTCATAATCTTATTTTACTGGCTAGTCCTTAGGTTTGTTGTAGCTTTACTCAAGTTTTGCAAGTCAAATGTATTATCCTCCTCTAATTGATTTTAAAATCTTAATTTTCCTATTTAATTAAATTTTTTACTTCTATATATACTTCTTTAATATAGCAAAAACTTCACTGTTAGTTTTGTGTAACTAAACATACCAAATTTAAAAAAATTATCAATAAAAATAATAAAGTATCTTTTACCACCTCTAGCTAAATTTTTATGTAAATCACAAAAATCACTACAAATGAGTTGTAATAAATAATTTTGCTTAATAGAATTAGATTTAAACGATTTTATAGTTTGATTTGCTTGAGAATCAATTTCACACTTCATATATTTATTTATATCTTTTTTATATTTTAAATTCATATGCATCAATTATAATTATTTTATAATTTCTAGGTAAAATATTTTAAGTTCTTTGTATGGAATTGGTGTATAATCTTGAAAATTTCAACAATTTTTATTATATTGGTAATGTTCAAAAGCTTAAAAAACAAATACCAATCAAGTGCAAATGCCTAAATAATAGTCAGTGAGCCAATCTGCATCGATGTACTTCAAATTATTCTTGCCTTAACTGAAGTGAAGATTGATTTTTGTTTACATTTGAGGCATGATGGAGTACTTGGTCGACAAATAACTGACACTACTCTGTAGATATATTGGCTAAAACGAAGTATTGTGGTTAACATTTTGTTTTCCAGTTCTCATTAACCGTTCTCAAAGATGGTATTTTGTAGTCTTGAGGCATGATCATATTATATGTATGTGTGTATTTTTATACATATCTATACCAGAGTGATTCTAAAATTAATTGGACCTTCTAGTTGAGACATTTGTTTTTTATAATCCTAAAAATAGCTTCTGTAAAGCTTTATTTTTGTAGCAGTATGAAAATGAATTATCTTATGGTTCATTACCTTTTTCATATGAATCTATATTATTCGATTGCTGTTCTATTATTTGGTACAGGTCCAACCACTCTACAATATAAAACATGTGTTATGATTATCTAGTAAATTAAATTTTCTTCGCCTCACATTTCAAGCTAAAAAATTACAAATGGCATTTTGGAGAAGTTTTGTTTAATTTTTATAAACAAGTATGGGATGATTCAATAAATTTCAGTAAGAATCATATGATATTTGGAAAATGCGCGCTAAAATTATTCAAATACAATACAAATTTATTCTTATGTTAAATAAAAAAATACATTGNGTATTGGATGATTCAATAAATTTCAATAAGAATCATATGACATTTGGAAAATGCGTGCTAAAATTATTCAAATACAATACAAATTTATTCTTATGTTAAATAAAAAAGTACATTATCCAAAAAAGAAAAAACAAAAAAAAATTTCCAGATGTACGAATTAATGGAACTCCTTTATGCTAATAATTTTATAATTTGATACTTATATAGTTAAACAATATTCAAATAAAGCACAAGATTTAGAAACAAAATAAATGGAAACTAGGACATACGATTCATTGAGAGTGGTTGATTTTAGGTTGCAGCTCCAGTTTCTACGAGTACTTCGTATGTTATAGGCTAAAGAGTAAAAACTAGGATTGGGAATTTCTAGGGAGATGAAATGCATATAGGGATAAACAATAAAAGGAAAAAGAGGTTCAGAAAATAGATGTGAANTACTTCATATGTTATAGGCTAAAGAGTAAAAACTAGGATTGGGAATTTCTAGGGAGATGAAATGCATATAGGAATAAACAATAAAAGGAAAAAGAGGTTCAGAAAATAGATGTGGGAAAATAAGAGAGCTTACTTTGAAATTGACTTATTGAGCAGATAAGCAGGGAGAGGTAAGCCGTGGAATGTTTACAGGATTGTCTCAAAATTTATAAATTATAAATTGTTTAAGGTGGGAGAAATCAAATATATTTTTTTGAAATATTTTCGAAAGCAAAAGATGGAAAGCTTTGGATCTCTATTTCATGATTTGGAGATGTGGGAACCGAAGAGAGATGCTTGATTGGGGAAATTTTGTTTGAGGGAACTGGAGAGGATCTGACTTGGGAATTTTGTTTTATAGTTAATGTTATTTATCTAATCAAGAGCCAAGTCAAACAAATGCTGATTATGCAATAACAATTGAACCCATTGTTTGGTATGTTTATTGTGCTAATATTCATGGTTTTGAATTTTTTTGTTAATTTTATTCAGTTCATAAAAAAAAGTTTNAGCTTTGGATCTCTATTTCATGATTTGGAGATGTGGGAACTGAAGAGAGATGCCTGATTGGGGAAATTTTGTCTGAGGGAACTGGAGAGGATCTTACTCGGGAATTTTATTTTATAGTTAATTGTTATTTATCTAATCAAGAGCCATGTCAAACAAATGCTGATTATGCAATAACAATTGAACCCATTGTTTGGCATTTTTATTGTGCTACTATTCATGGTTTTGAATTTTTTTGTTAATTTTATTCAGTTCATAAAAATTTTTTTTTTGCTTTGTTGATTCTTTTTTTGTATCAGGTTTCTGACATGTCACTTGCTGACTATATTGCGGTGACTCCTTCAAAACATGCTACTTATCTTCCACACACTGCTGGACGTTATTCTGTGAAAAGGTTTAGAAAAGCACAATGCCCCATTGTTGAAAGGTTGACCAATTCATTGATGATGCACGGTCGTAACAATGGGAAGAAACTCAAGGCCGTTCGCATTGTTAAACATGCCATGGACATCATTCATCTCCTTACTGATACTAACCCAATTCAAATCATAGTTGATGCTGTCATCAACAGGTAAATAATGTTTTGTTTACATTTGAGTTAGTTCAAATGAAAGTCTAAGCGAGGCCATAATTAGTTTGGTGCTTTATTGATTTGTGATATTTCAAAACAGTTTATTCTACTTGAGTATTTATGGCTTACCAATTTCAGTGGAACATAGGATATTTTATACTGATTTTCTCAGTTTCATTTTTGTTAACGCATATATTCTATATTCGTCTTTACATGCAGTGGACCAAGAGAGGATGCCACTAGAATTGGATCTGCTGGTGTTGTTAGGCGCCAGGCAGTTGATATTTCCCCTCTGAGGCGGGTTAATCAAGCAATATATCTCCTCACAACAGGTGCTCGTGAGAGTGCTTTTCGAAATATTAAGACAATTGCTGAGTGTCTTGCTGATGAATTGATTAATGCAGCAAAGGGTTCTTCCAACAGGTGAGCTTTCTGCCCTGTGATTATTTAGGGCTATTTGCATACATTGCACCGAATTCTTATATCTTTGCATATCTCGTACCTAAAGTTTTATATTTAAACAACATTCAAATCTTTAATATCACATCTATAACAAAACTATTATCACTTTTTGAAAGTGAAATACACATTTTCAGTGCATAGGTTTAAAGCATCAATGTGCTTAATATGTAAATATTGAAGTTTAGGTGTGAGATATATAAATACATAAGAATTGCGTGCTATGCATGTAATTTTTTCTTTTATTTATTGTTTGCTTTGACTTTATTCTCATCAGCTTCAGTATTTTTTTATTCTAGAAATCTTTGCTGAGTGACGGCTAAAGACTTTATTTCTTTCTGTGTAGAACTACAAACGACTATCTAATTAATTCTGCATAACTGCATTTATGCATCCCACGTTTAAATTAATAAAAAATTAACAGATCTATAACTTTGTGACTTTTGTGATAAATTTATTTTAAGGGAAATTTACATACGTAGCACTCATCTCTTATGGATTTACATATGTCACACCTAAATTTCGATATTTACCTGCATTTCACTTTAACTATGTATGAAAAGGTGAATTTCACGATTAAAAAGTGTAACTAGTGCTATTTTTTATTAGATTTGAAAAGAATTGCGTGCTATATGTCTAAAAATGAAAGATGTGAGATGAGGAAATCCATTGGAATTGAGTGCTATGCATGGAAATGCCCCTAAATGATTTAGAAAAGCAGAATTGTTTAGGTATTTCTTTTGTAAATGAGATGTTGTTCCACATTATTGCGTTGACTATTTAGATATTTATGTTTATAAATTAATTTATTAGCGATTGTTAATGTGAGTTTATTATTTTTTTGGAAGTAACTTACATATGTCATTGTTTTGTTTGTAGTTATGCTATTAATAAGATTTGGGGAATTTCAAAATATTCACATAATTATGGTACATAATTCTTTAATCATAGATTGTTCACTTAACATTTAATCTCTTAAGAACCTCACAACAAAGTCGCCTTAGACTTGTTAGATTCTTCTTATCAACATGTTTTTTTTCAAAAACAAGCAAGTCAAATTCATTTGAGTCATCTATTAATATCATACGATTTATAATCACAGATTAACCTCTTGATTTGGGCTTATTTGGACTCGCATTAAATTTTTCTGGTGTCATTAGACATGTTTGATCAACATTTTCAGTTTTTAATATGTTAAATTAGAATTCATATGATAATGAATTTAATTTCAAGAATTTTTCAATTTAAATCTTTAATTGAGATCATCCTTAAACAAATGGATTGATAATATATCAACTATAAATTCATATATTAGCGTAGAAAATTTTCTTATGAGAAATAATTTTAAGGCAAAATATTGAAGTTTAGATAATTCACAAGAAATTCACTTAATAATGAAATTCATAAAAAAACACATTCTAAATTCAAATAATAAAGTCATATAAAAGAATGATGTTTTTATGTAAACTCATTACAATGTGCAAGAAATTTTGTGGAAGCAACACAAAACAATAAATAAAATAAATAAACAATTATAAATAAAAATGTACAAATAAAAGATAATAGAAATTATATGAAATAAAATGATTAAACATATTAAGAAATGAAATAAAGATTGTATAGAGATGATTTTTATGTTAATAATACAAAATGATACAATGAGTATATATAAAATCTATTGAGATTTATAATTTTATTATTGTAATATTATCGAATAGTAGTTGTTCAAAATAAAAAATAAAAAAAATATTTTTAATATTTATGCCTTTAAATATTTTATGTGTGCATAATTTATTTATAATTATTCTTCAAATTAATTTATAGTTTAAGTTTTAAATTTAATAATATTCTAAAAATTTTTATATTTATTTTCATATACAACAAGAACAACAATAAAACTTTAATCCCACTACATGGGGTCGGCTACATGAATCCTTTTTCTCCATTGCGCCATTTTTAGTGTCATATTTTCATTTACTTATAATAAATTAAGATCATTTTTTGTACAATAAGCCGAAGTTTAGTAGGTCTACCTCTTTCTTTATTAACATAAGTCGAACCTAAAACATCTACTTTCATAATCGGATCATTAGATGGTCGACGTTTAATGTGACCAAACAATCTAAGATGACTCTCTAATTTTGTACTTCACGTGAGCTACACCAACACTATCACGAAGATAATCATTTCGTATTTTGTTTTCAAGTGTAAAGCCACTCATCTGCCTAATCATTCTCATCTCGACAACACTTAACTTAGTATTATGCTTCTCTTTTAAAGGCTAACACTCAACATCATAAAACATTGCAGGTCTCACTACCATCTTATAAAGTTTTCCTTTCAGTCTAAGCGATACTTTTCTATCACACAAAAGGCCCGAAACATTCCTCCGCTTCAACCAACCAACTTGAATTCTACTATTAACACCCCCATCTATATCACCATCGCTTTGAACAACAAACCCTAAATATCTAAATTGTTCACATCTTTTAATAATTTGATTACCCAAAGTTACACTTCTGTCACTAGAGCTACTACTATAAAAATTACATTCCATGTATCCAATTTTAGTTCTCCTAAAATGAATGCCTTTAGACTCCAATGTAGACCTCCATAATTCAAGTTTTTCGTTGACTTTTTCTCTCGTCTTATCTACGAGAAGGATATCATCAACAAAAACCATACACCAAGTTACATCCTCCCGTAAATGTCGAGTAAGATCATCCATAACTAAAGCAAAAAGATATGGGTTTAAAGCCGATCCTTGATGTAATTCCACATAAATAGGAAAATAATTGGTCAAATCTCCTTCAGTTCGAACACAAGTAACAGCTCTAGTACAATGACTTGAATATAAGTCATATCAACACCATTCTTCTCAAGAACTCTCCAAAGGATATCTCTTGGAACCTTATGGTAAGATTTTTCTGAATCAATAAAAATCAGATGTAGATGCCTCTTATTTTCTCANGATATTTCAAAACAGTTTATTCTACTTGAGTATTTATGGCTTACCAATTTCAGTGGAACATAGGATATTTTACACTGATTTTCTCAGTTTCATTTTTGTTAACGCATATATTCTCTATTCGTCTTTACATGCAGTGGACCAAGAGAGGATGCCACTAGAATTGGATCTGCTGGTGTTGTTAGGCGCCAGGCAGTTGATATTTCCCCTCTGAGGCGGGTTAATCAAGCAATATATCTCCTCACAACAGGTGCTCGTGAGAGTGCTTTTCGAAATATTAAGACAATTGCTGAGTGTCTTGCTGATGAATTGATTAATGCAGCAAAGGGTTCTTCCAACAGGTGAGCTTTCTGTCCTGTGATTATTTAAGGCTATTTGCATACATTGCACCGAATTCTTATATCTTTACATGTCTCGTACCTAAAGTTTTATATTTAAACAACACTTAAATCTTTAATATCACATCTATAACAACACTATTATCACTTTTTGAAAGTGAAATACACATTTTCAATGCATAGGTTAAAGCATCAATGTGCTTAATATGTAAATATTGAAGTTTAGGTGTGAGATATATAAATACATAAGAATTGCGTGCTATGCATGTAATTTTTTCTTTTATTTATTGTTTGCTTTGACTTTATCTTCATCAGCTTCAGTATTTTTTTATTCTAGAAATTTTTGCTGAGTGACGGCTAAAGACTTTATTTCTTTCTGTGTAGAACTACAAACGCCATCTAATTAATTCTGCATAACTGCATTTATGCATCCCACGTTTAAATTAATAAAAAATTAACAGATCTATAACTTTGTGACTTCTGTGATAAATTTATTTTAAGGGAAATTTACATACGTAGCACTCACTTCTTATGGATTTACATATGTCACACCTAAATTTCGATATTTACATGCATTTCCCTTTACCTATGTATGAAAAGGTGAATTTCACAATTAAAAAGTGTAACTAGTGCTATTTTTTATTAGATATGAAAAGAATTGCGTGCTATATGTCTAAAAATGAAAGTTTTGATGTGAGATGAGGAAATTCATTGGAATTGAGTGCTATGCATGGAAATGCCCCTACATGATTTAGAGAAACAGAATTGTTTAGGTATTGCTTTTGTAAATGAGATGTTCCACATTATTGCGTTGACTATTTAGATGTTTATGTTTATAAATTAATTTATTAGCGATTGTTAATGTGAGTTTATTTTTTTTGGAAGTAACTTACATATGCTATTAATAAGATTTGGGGAAATTTCAAAATATTCACATAATTACGGTACATAATTCTTTAATCATAGATTGTTCGCTTAACATTTAATTTCTTAAAAACCTCACAACAAAGTGGTCTTAGACTTGCTAAATTCTTCTTATCAACATGGTTTTTTTTTTAAAACAAGCAAGTCAAATTCATTTGAGTCATCTATTAATATCATACGATTTATAATCACATATTAACCTCTTGATTTGGGCTTATTTGGACTCGCATTAAATTTTCTTGTGTCATTAGGCATGTTTATCGACATTTTCAGTTTTTTATATGTTAGTTTAGAATTCATATGATAATGAATTTAATTTCAAGAAATTTTCAATTTAAATCTTTAATTGAGATCGTCCTTAAACAAATGGATTGATAATATATCAACTATAAATTCATATATTAGTGTAGAAAATTTTCTTATGAGGAATAATTTTAAGGCAAAATATTGAAGTTTAGATGGTTCACAAGAAATTCACTTAATAATGAAATTCATAAAAAAACACATTCTAAATTCAAATAATAAAGTCATATAAAAGAATGATGTTTTTATGTAAACTCATTAGAAAGTGCAAGAAATTTTGTGGAAGTAACACAAAACAATAAATAAAATAAATAAACAAATATAAATAAAAATGTACAAATAAAAGATAATAGAAATTATATGAAATAAAATGATTAAACATATTAAGAAATGAAATAAAAATTGTATCGAGAAGATTTTTATGTTAATAATACAAAATGATACAACGAGTATATATAAAATCTATTGAGATTTATAATTTTATTATTGTAATATTATCGAATAGTAGTTGTTCAAAATAATAATAAAAAATTTTATATTTATGCCTTTAAATATTTCATGCGTGCATAATTTATTTATAATTATTCTTCAAATTAATTTATAGTTTAAGATTTAAATTTAATAATATTCTAAAAATTTTAATATTTATTTTCATATACAGCAAGAACAACAATAAAAGCTTAATCCCACTACGTGGGTCGGCTACATGAATCCTTTTTCTCCATTGCATCCTATTTAGTGTCATATTTTCATTTACTTCTAATAAATTAAGATTATTTTTTGTACAATAAGCCGAAGTTTAGTAGGTCTACCTCTGTCTTTATTAACATAAGTCAAACCTAAAACATCTACTCTCATAATCGGATCATTAGATGGTCGGCGTTTAATGTGACCAAACAATCTAAGACGACTCTCTAATTTTGTCCTTCACTGGAGCTACACCAACCCTATCACGAAGATATTCATTTCGTATTTTGTTTCCAAGTGTAGAGCCACTCATCCGCCTAATCATTCTCATCTCAGCAACACTTAGTATTACGCTTCTCTTTTAAAGGCTAACACTCAGCGTCATAAAACATTACAAGTCTCACTAGCATCTTATAAAGTTTTCCTTTTAGTCTAAGCGATACTTTTCTATCACACAAAAGGCCCGAAACATTCCTCCATTTCAACCAATCAACTTAAATTATACTATTAACACCCCCATCTATATCGTCATCGCTTTGAACAACAGACCCTAAATATCTAAATCGTTCACATCTTTTAATAATTTGATTACCCAAAGTTAAACTTCTATCTCTAGAGCTACTACTACAAAAATTACATCCCATGTATCTAGTTTTAGTTCTACTAAAATGAAGGCCTTTAGACTCCAATGTAGACATCCATAATTCAAGTTTTTCGTTGACTTTTTCTCTCGTCTTATCCACGAGAAGGATATCATCAGCAAAAACCATACACCAAGTTACATCCTCCTGTAAATGTCTAGTAAGATCATCCATAAGTAAAGCAAAAAGATATGGGTTTAAAGCCGATCCCTGATGTAATTCCACATAAATAGGAAAATAATTGGTCAATCCTCCTTCAGTTCGAACACAAGTCTCTATTACATATTTGTAATGACTTGAATATAAGTCATATCAACACCTTTCTTCTCAAGAACTCTCCAAAGTATATCTCTTGAAACCTTATGATAAGCTTTTTCTAAATCAATAAAAATCAGATGTAGATGCTTCTTATTTTCTTGTAACTTATCCATCAAACCTCTCAATAAATGTATAGTTTCCATAGTAGACCTGCCCGACATAAATCCAAATTGATTATGAGAAATCTTTGTAATATGACTTAACCTGTGCACACATTTCACTGTATTCAGGCCATATAACACGTCGCTTCCAGGGGACGCCCTAAGACTTACACAATGTTCAAAATGATTCATGTCACGATTTTATTTCGACAAGTTTTACGCTGAATGTCNATAAATGTATAGCTTCCATAGTAGACCTGCCCGACATAAATCCAAATTGATTATGAGAAATCTTTGTAATATTACTTAACCTGTGCACACTTTTCACTGTATTCAGGCCATATAGCGCATCGCTTCCAGGGGACGCCCTGACACTTACACAATGTTCAAAATGATTCATGTCATGATTTTATTTCGACAAATTTTACGTTGAATGTTGACTACCTAATATAACTCTACACTTTTCACATCCTGGCTTGGAACCGACAATGACATTGTTAAACTTTATTTTCATTTACTAAATAAAAAATTGAAATTAATATTTAAACGACAATTAATAATACCATATGTAAGAAGTGTAACTAATTGGGGCAATTACATAGATAATACTAAAAATTTTAATATATATAAAATTCATAAGCTCTTATATCTATTATTTAAATTTTTACGTAAATATTGAAATATAAGATAAAAATTTAACTCTTATTTTTTATCATATTCTCAATACTTTAATGATAGTTAAAAAAGAATATGAGTTTTAATTTTGTAAATAAATAAAATTTGAGCTTTATGTGTCATTGCAACCATTAGTTGAAAATCTTTTGACACCCTCATTATCATCACGATGGTCCAGTCTCAGACTAAAATGTTATATAAGAATTGTCTTTTTTTAGTCTACTTATACGAGTTTTTCTAGTGCCGCACCTGCTTTCGAGTTTTTTTGACCCCGTGCTTACGGAGGACAGAGGCTGAATCAGGTGTGACACTAGACCAAAATGGATAATTCTTATATAGCATTTACTCTGAGAATGGACCGCTGTGATGATAATGATGACGCCAAAAGATTTTCAAACCAACAATTGTGATGAGGCATGAAGCTCAAAATTTATTTATTTAAATTAATACTCATAATCATTAAATTATTGAGAATATGATTTAAAAAATTAAAATAAGAGTTAAAGTTTTATTTTATATTTTAATATTTACGTGATAATTTAAATAATATATATAAGATGTTATGAATGTTATAAATATTAGAGTTTCTAATATTATCTATGTAATTGTCCCAATTATTTACAATTCTTTTATATGGTATTAATTGTGGCTTAAATATTAATTTAAGTTTTTGATTTATAATATAAAAATAAATTAAAAATTTTTCATAAAGTTATTAAAGTTAAATCTTGTACTATAAATTAATTTAAAAAATAATTATAAATAGATCACACACACACGGATTATCAAAAATCATAAATGTAAAAAAAAAAAAAATTGTTCTTGATTTTAAATAATTACTAATTAGATAACATTACCATAAAAAAAAATATAAATTTCATTTGATTTTATATATACTCATTATATCATTTTGTATTATTAACATAAAAGTTCATCTTAATATAATTTTTATTTTATTGGTTAATATGTTTAATCATTATATTTCATATAATTTATATTTTGTTTTATTTATATATTTTTTAACAATTGTTTGTTTGTTTTGTTTGTTTTTTGTGTTACTTCCACAAAATTTCTTGCACATTCTAATGAGTTTAAATCAAAACTTTGATCTTTTTTATGATTTTTTTTGAATTTAGAATGTCTGATTTTTTTATTATGATTTTAATTATAGAGTGAATTTCATGTGAACTATCTAGAGTTCAATATTTTGCCTTAATTTATTCCTCGTAAGAAATTTTTTTACTCTAATATTTGAATATTTAGTTGATATATTATCAATCTATTTGTTCAAGGACGATCTCAATGAAATATTTCAATTAAAATTTTTGTGAAATTAAATTAATTATTTTATGAATTTTACTTTTAACAAACTTACAATAAAATTGAACATGTTGATGAGGCATGCCCAATGACACCATAAAAATTTAATGTGAGTCCAAATAAACCTAAATAAAACGATTAATGAGTGATTAAAAGTTGTATGATATTAATTGATAACTCATATGATTTGGGCTTGGTTGCTATTAAAAGAACTTGTTGATAAGAAAATTCTAGGAAGTATAAGATCACTTTTTTTTAAATGTTAAATGAACAATCTATGTGTTGAATTTGAATCTCTTCGGGAGACACTCTCAAAGAATAGAGTATTGGATGAGAAGAAGAGAGAGGGCAGTAGCACTGTAATGATTTGTCAGATGCAGTTATTATTGAGGCACTCCATTATTTTTAGAGCTAAGTTGGTAGATGTTTACATACTCCTCCTAGGGTATGTAGATACGACGGGGGTACTTTGGTCCAATGCATAATAACGACCTTAAATTCTGCGAGTGTGGTTGGGCGTCTGCTAGGCCAGGCAGTAAGCGATTTCTTTGTTATGGCGAACATGCTTTTGGTGTCTTCTTTGGATGATAAGTTTTTGGTTTCCCATTCCTTTTTTCCCTTCAAAAATGTGTTGCTTTCTCCTTATTTGACAGTGGTTTGGTACATTTTGATGACTTTGGGATGTCTCCAACAAGCTACGGTGGGTCACGCCTCTCCTTCCTACTTTCTCATGGGTGTCCTCGAGATCCACGCCAACTCATTCTTGATGTACACTTTAAAGTTCTTCAATTTTCTTGTTCTTTGATAACGATAACTTCAATAAATATGAGAAAATTTTACCGCAAGCGAATATTTCAACAACTACCATTTAATGCTATAAATAAACGCACTATATTTTTGAGCCCGCGATCATCAAATAAAATATGTGAGATGTGGTTTCATCGTTTTGGATTTGTTTTCGCTTTCTGTGTTTTTGTCTTTGTATGTAGTTTCGTGATGAAAAAGTTGTCTGATTCCAAATTACAAGTTGCAAATAAGGCCAGTTTGTTGGTTGCTCTTGGAATCAAATCGCGTCGTCCCTCGTGTGAGACGTCGAAAAAGGAAGACGATCAAAAGACATTAATTAGCGAAAGAAACAGGGAAGGGGGAATCGTTGGATTTGATCCGCGTCATGTTGAGATCTGCTTTCATGATTGAGTACAGCCGATCAAAAGACAAAAATCAGCGGAAGAAACAGGGAAGGGGGAATCGTTGGATTTGGTCCACGTCATGTTGAGATATGGCTCACCTCTCATGGATTTTCTCTAGTCTTCCTATGTTTTTCGATGACCAGCGAATCGATGGAGGCAATCCCGCATTTGGTGAAAAGCTATCTGTGGGTGATATACCATCCTGCGATGCAGAAGGCAGGACTTGGTATGAGGTCATTCAGAGTTTAGGTAAGACTATTTTCCCTTCTTTCCTTCACTGATACAGGATGCGTGCTAACGACCTTCCTTCTTGCAAATGGGGATTTTTGCACGGGACATCTTTTGGGGACTGTTGGGAGCTGTGATCCGATCCCTAGGATGGCTGTTTCTTCGGGTGATCTAGCTGCCAATGAAGCAGGTGTTGGTGGTCATCCCGTTGGAGTTGATGCAACCCCAGAGGAAATTTTTGAGGTATTTCGATTGTCTCCAGGGACTTTCCTTGTGTCGATTATCAGAAATGAGGGTAACGAACTTCTCTAAAAGATCTTCTATGGATTATTCAGAAGGGGGCCTGCTCTACCAAGGACTGCTGGAACCACCACAGTGATGTGGATGGCGTTCATTATGTTAGGTCCGGGCGGGGTCTCCAGTGCCAGTGCTTTCCCTTGTCTTTGAATTGGATGTCCCAGGGCCATGAACTCTTTTTCATTTACCTGCTTTGAGCAGCTGTTGGATAAGGCTTTAAAGGTGTTTGCATTCTTCCGTGTCGTGATCATGGTCACAGTCACGATGGTATTTGTAGTACTTCCTGGCATCCCGGAGAAAGCTTCCAGCTCTCATCGGGGCGGGCTTCCTGGATGTCGTCCCCTACTTCCGCCATTGATACTCTTAGCGGGTAGCTCACAAGGTGTCTTTGTGCGTTACGAAGTGTCGGCCTTTCGTGGTAACAGATCGGCTGTGGGTTTCGACTTCGTGCTTAACAACCATGATGTTCATGTCTCCTGAATTTCTCATTGTCATGGGAGGTCTAGCCTTCTTCGAAACGACGTCAAGCCAGTGATCCATGTTTCTCTCTTGGGCTTGTTCGCGATGCGTGGATAATTTTTCTGGGCTCGACGTCCCATCGACTCCCTTTTTGGGGTTGATTCATTCGCCAACATGTCTTTGTTTGTCTTTTCTATCAATTCGGCCAGATCTTAAGGTTCGTTGATGGTGAGGTCGTAGGAGAATATCTCAGTTAAGGTTTGCTTAAAGATGCTTAAGAGGGTGTCAACTTTAAGATCTTTTACCTGTAGCATTTTCCTTTGCAAGCGTGCTATGAAACCTAGCAAGCTCTCATGCTCGCCTTGTTTAAGCTACCACAATGAGTGTTGGCTCTCGACAGATTGCTGAGCGTTGATAAATTGCACGAGGTACAATCTTTTGAAGTCAGCTAAACTGCTGATGCTCCCTGCTAGAAGGTCGTGGAGCCACTTCAAGGGTGACTGCCTTAAGGTGGTGAAAAACAGACATCACTTGAATGCGTTTGAGATATTGAGCAAGCATATGGCCCACTCGAATGCTGCGTGATGATCGTTCGGGTCGGACCTCCCTCTATATGCCTCAAGGGTCAGTAGCTTGAGTTTTTCGGGGTTCCGCCTCTGATATGCGGGGGGAGAAGACATTTTTGTGTTAGTGAGGTGCCTCCACACGACCAACACATTGTTTTTCTATATGGGCGGACCTTGCACTATCCTGATATTATGAGTCATCTGCTTCTTCTGGACTGCATCCCGCTCTGCTATCATCATGTGCCGGGGCCACCTGCTGTGACTGGTTTTTTCATTGTGGGGCTCGGTACCCCGCTAAAGTGGTGACGCACCTTAAAACTTCAGCAAACTGGCCGTTACTTATTATGATACGGGTTCTCATTTCATTGTCCTCTTGTGGGGGTTCGTGTTGGCTATTGTCCTTCGTTGCTTGCCTCTCTTTGGGATCGTCGTGCTCCTCATTTAGTTGACGACATGACTCCACGCTCATAACACGTTTTTGGATGTTGAATTTGAATCTATCCGGGGAGACATGCCTAAGGAATTGAGCGTTGGACGAGAAGAAGAAAGGGAGAGGGCAGTAGCACTATAATGAATTGTCAGATGCCTTTATTATTGAGGGAGCCCGTTGTTTATGTGGCTAGGTTTGTAGATATTTACATATCGTGCCTCTAGGGTAGATATTGCGGGGGCACTTTGGTCCAATGCATGATAACGAACTATAAGCTAGTCGGCTGCTAAGCCGGGCGATAATCTATTTCTTTGTTCAGGTGAACATGATTTTGGTGAGTCTTCTTGGGATGATACGCCCTTGATTTCTCATTCCTTTTTTCCCTTCGAAGGCGTGTCGTTCCCCAAGGCCCTTCACCCTATCCCCAATAGGCTCCAGTGGGTCATGCATCTCCTTCCTCCTTCCTCCTTCCTCCTTCCCCATGGGTGTCCTTGAGATCCATGCCTACTCATTCTTGATGTACACTATGATTAAAGAATTGTGTGCTATTTATGTCAATTTTCCTTTTATTTATTGTATGCTTTGATTTTCATCTTCATCAGCTTCAGCATTCTTTTATTCTAGGAACTTTTTTACTTGAGCAACAGCTAAAAAACTTCATTTCTTTCTCTACAGAACTACAGACTACAAATCAACTCTGCATAAACTGTATTTATTCATCCCACGTTTAAATTACTAAAAATTTTTAAATGATTTGGTTGCTGGTTTTATAAAAAAAAGAGAATTGTTTAGACATTATTGCTTTGTTTAAACTTTATCACCTATTGTTAATGTGAGTTTAATTTTTGGAAGTAACATGCGTGTTTATGTCGTTGTTTTCTTTGTAGTTATGCCATCAAGAAGAAAGACGAGATTGAACGTGTGGCCAAGGCAAACCGTTAAAAGGAAAACAAATTTTTTTCTAAGATGCATTTGATATCGTCTTACCTTGCCCTGAGATTGTTATTGTGCTTTTAGGACTTTGTCGAGTTGTGGATGTTTGTTTTGGCGCTCGAATGTTTCTATTATATTTGCAGTTTCTTTATTTTCATAGCACGAGAACTTCAGATGTTAACATTTATTTTTTCATAATCATCTTATAATTCATGGTCACCTAAATTATTTGTATTTATCACTCATCAAGTTGATAATATTGAAACATGGAAGAGATGCATTTTGGGGGTCACATTTGAGTCCTCAACATGGTTTAATGAATATGTATGATGTCATCCATATTGCATTAGAAGAAGTCATTAAAGAAGAAAATTTATCAAGTTGAACAAGTGAAACTTATGGTTGTTATGATATAATTAAATTTTATTTTGTTTAACTTAAATTAAATTTTGTTGAAATAAATTTTATTTTTTAAATTTTAAACTAAATTAGATTCTATTACATGGAAATATTGGGTTACTATTTAAGTCAGGCTTGAGTCAAGCATATAAACCCAACTATTATTAGAGTAAAATTCAAAGCCTAATTAATTGTGTTATATGGGTCATATTTGAGTTATTTGGTTCATATTAATAAAAAAAGTATAAGTTTCATATGCTAAACAGGTTAAACTAATGGGATTTGGTTTATACAAGTTGCAGGCTTCGTTTGAGGAGGCTTCCTTTCCATGAAACATTGATAAAAGTCTTTGGATTTGTTTGGGGTTCAACTTCTCCGAAATTTAACCCCACTAGAACGAAAAAAAAATATTACATTCGGAGTTCGACGTAAGTTGCGTCTGGACAACGGTTGTGATCCACCGAAGGTCTTTTTTTTTTTTCCCTCCTTCGCTTTTTCAGGTGGATCACATCTTATGTATGAACTTCAAAGGTAATATTTTTCAATTGGAACATCATTCTCCCATATTTCTAATCTAAAACACGACGAAGTTTTTTTTTTTTTTTT